>APFE030139122.1:78498-150573 GCA_000404065.3 Pinus taeda | reverse complement strand
CTTCAGGAGACTCGCCCCGAAGTCTATGGGAGCGTCTCGGCGGTTCAGCCACAGCTAAAATTTTTTAACTACTACACACGAAATCAAAGTAAAATCTCAAGAAAAACACCTAAGGTCACTAAAGAACCAAACAATTTTGAAACAAACACTTAAAGAATCTAGGGCGTCAACCAAACACAAACAGTAGCTTCCGGACCAAAAACACTAGTTGGTGATGAAATCCAACCTCGTAGGATTCAGTACAGAAAGAGCGGGTGGAACAGTTACCCCGGCAACCTGCTTAATGAATACACTGGACCAAGTTCCTCCACTTTAACCGTCTCGAGTGAAGTGAACCCCCAGAAAATCCAAGTGAGTCTAGCCGACGTCTGCTCCAGGTACAGTGGGATCTTCCCTCCACCGTCACCTTGGGTATAATCCTAAGATAATGGTCACTAAGGTCACCAACAACAAAAAATACACTTGGGGGAACAGTCTACACTCCGACAGCACGCAAGGGTAGAGTAACAAGCTCAATCCCCTTACCGGCTCCTTGAAAATGGTTAATCCAAGGTTTACCGATAAGTGATCCCTTGGCTCCTCAACAATAATCTGAGGTTTACTGTTTGTAATACGTGCATGTCTGGCGTCATTCCCAATGAGGGAGGATTGATCCCCTCACTGGTTCGGACACGAGCTCGTGCTTCTCCTTTAAGAGGAGCTTTCCCAGAGTATAAATGCAACAACTGGATTTATCCTATCACAAGATAATCTACTTGTTTGGTTTAATAGTCTTGGAGAGTTAATTACTCACCTACTCCAAGACACTAGCCTGATCTATATTGGTGCTTCAGAGCCCTAGTAAAAGAAAAATTTCTAAGTTGATTTTACTTTAAGCGTTGATTTTATGGATTTTCTTTAAGACAAAAGGTAGTGGAGATGAAACTGATGGTGTATAGACTCGACTCCAATCCACTAAAAAGATGCACCTAGGATGATTTACACTACTCTTTTTTTTCAATGAATTCCCTAATTAAGAGAGTTGGAGAATGCAAACTTTTGATAAAAGCAACTTTCTTAATAGACAACCAAAGAAACAATCTCTTTATCTTTTCCAAGCATACAACACATAACCACTCATTACTTGCACGAAAATTCCTTTCTCTTTCAAAAACTTCAAATGCTACTTAAAACAAACTTCGCAAAGGAGATCTTTTTTATATTTTTCCTATCTAATAAAGCATGTAAAACTAATCTAATCAAAAGCAATTTCAAGATCTATAGAAATCTACGAAAAACTCACTCAAATGCAAATCAAAAGGAAATTTACCTAAAAGCAAATCTAAAGAGGCAAAAGCCTACTAAGATTATTTCGAGATGTTTTACTCGGCAAAAATCAAACCAAGGACTAGTTCATGCAGAATCATTAACCAGTCAAAACAAAAAATCAAACTCTTTTTGTTTTTTCTTAAGAATGAAATTCACAACTTCAATCAACAAGCTACTTTGAAATTTCGCAAAGAGACAACACAAAGGTAGGTTGCTCACACAGGTAGACTTTATGACAGGTCCAACTCCTAAGAAGACTGATAAAACCAGAGAGATCCAAGGTTTCACAACTTCTAAAGTCAAAGTCACTACAGGACCAATGCAAAAATCAAACCCTAAGGCTAAAACTTCAATGAATTTCACTAAAACTCTTGACGCTAACGAAACAAGTTCAGGTGAAGATCTCTGATAGATAACCAGTGGATCTGGGTAGTAAAGACTAATTAAAGACAAAATCTAAAGGAAAAAATGGATAAAATGGAAATTTTCTCAATTTTGACAGGGTACGTAGGCAACCTGTTTTACCAGGTGCGTCCACGCTCTATGTACAAAGATACAGTGCGTACAACTTAACTCAAAGCTAGCCCACCCAAATACACAGTCAAACAATCAAAAACCAAAAAAGAAATGACTCTTTTCAGATCAAAGTGTCACTCAAAGGAAAAATCAATCACATCAATGGATTCCCCAGTATAGTCGCCAATTTGTCATGCGGAAAGAGTTAATCTTGCGGACAAAACCAACCTCCCTAGAAGCCTAAGACTCTAGTGACAAAGAAGACAATTAAGAGCAATCCTTCTCTAAACATGCATTATCATATGAGAAACCAAGTGTTTTCTCGATCCTACCTGAAGTCCAACGTTGTTGTAGTAGTCTAGCCTCGTCGATCAAGATGAGCTCCTCCTTCACTTCGAAACCTGCATACACTAACAATCAAACGATTACATAACACCTGAATATCTCATAAAACAAAACATATTCAACATATAGACCAAGGAGTATATGAAACGATTCATTAACAACAAATCATTGAGAAGAATGGACTTATTTGTATTAAGGAAACAAAAAGAAACCATTACAACCTGAGCCTTGGTGTTGTGCAAGTTCCTCCCAGGGTCCAGCAAGAGTTTTCCTCTACTTTGACAAGCTCACCCACTTCCAAATGAAACAAGAAAGGATGGTAATCTCTCCTCACAAGCTTCTACAAGGAAGTCCTAATTCCAGCAGCATCTACCCTTTGGAATGTTCAGCTTTCAACCTCCCCTCCTCTGGCCCAATGCCTGTATTTATAGTGTTCTAGAGGAAGTTATTCAGTTCCAACATCAATGGGATACTCCCTCTTTTGGATGGGGTAGCTCCTCTCTTGATGGGATAAGTTCCTCTTTCATAGGGATGCATGAACCATCTGGAGGCGCTCAATACACATCAAAAAATCTTCTAGAATGCTCTAGAAATGACCACAAGTAACTTTTTTAAGATGAAACTCGCGCCTTTTGACCTTTACAGGAGTACGCTCCCATCCCTTGACTTACAGAGCGTACAAGTACGCAGGTACAATGAGCTTGGGATGCGTACACGTAGGCAAGGTAGAGAGAACCTGTGTACCCAGAGATAAACATGATTTTAAATGACTTTCTCTCTTTCTTGAAGTTTGACATGGAGAGCAGAGGTATAAGGCTTGACAAGGAGGATAGTATGGCTATTGATGGAGCCATACTAACTGCAAATAGTCATAGTGACAAATTTTAGTGTAACAAACATTATGATAACATGATGTTTATACCAAGTCATACAGATGTGAAAATTGGTATGAACAGATTCAGTGACAGATGGATGGTAAAGACAAAGTTTCAGAAAGTATATATGGGTCCTGTCAAGCAAGATCACGTACATACGCAGATATTGAGAAGTAAACTCTTATACATAATCTGCACCATGGTAATTTGAATACGAGGGGTATTTACCATGATATTGGGCCATAGTAATGGGTGTGTTAATGGTTATTTGATCCTGTCAAAGAATACTTATGACATAACCAAGCTATTTACCTAAGGTATTAGCTAAAGAAAATAATATATAAAGAGATGAAGATCAAGGTGTTGGGTTGCAAGTATTGGGTTGTCTATGAATGATTTGATTTGAAACAAGTGTGCACCAATGAGAAAGGAGAAGACTTAGATATGAAAGATATGAAACATGTTGACATATATTCTTGATTGATTTACTTGTTGCAAATTTATAAGTAGCTAACATTGATGAAACTATGATATTGTGATCTAAATGATTTATTCAAAATTTTATAGTGCTGACAGTAAAGGTTGTAGAAAGTGAAATTGTGCTTGTAGAAAAATTTCTACAGAATTGTATACAGGTGTGTTTGGGAATAGTCGTGTACATACACAGATCCATCTTTGTAGGGTTATATATATTTCCTGTGAAATAATTTGTGCAAATTTGTATGTGGGCATGGTGAATTACAAGTGCATACATATGCAGATCAACTACAGGGAAGTTGTGTATACATTCCAGGGTTTTGGAGTATGAATTATTGATGATATTTGATCATTTCTGTTATGTTTGTTGCAGTCTGCCAATGATGTCTCTATCTTGATAATCTGTGTTTGACATTATTGGTTTGGTTGAGTTGGATATGAATGTTTATTAGTGATTATGTTATAGTATGGTGATACGTGACTGATAAGTGATCTATATTTATGATTCAGGGATTGATGGTTTAGTATTCAATATTCTGAGATCTGTACATAGGTCTTATACAAAGTAAATGCTTATATACACATCTTATTTAGTAAATCCATGTATATAATTGATATCTATTATTTCTGGTTGGGTTCCACAATCAGTGATTTGATACTTCAAGATTTCAGTTGATTTCTAGTGTGATTGTGTCTAAAATTTAGTTCTTTAGTTTGTTCGAGTTTATGATTGATATGTGTCAAGTTTGATAATTTTATGAAAGGTGGCCTACAGGTTATGTGATGATTGTTTGACAGGTGGATCCAGTATAAAATATTATCAAATGTGGTCCACAAGGATCTGAGGGTTGCAGCCTTCCGAAAACGGGTAGGAGCTCCCTTTCGGTAGAATCTTGTATATGAGATTAGGGGGTTGGATCTCCCTTCCAGTAGGTGATGGAGAATGAGAGAATATTATTAATTTATACAGGTGGGTGCATGTCTACTGACAAGAGACTACATCAATGAAAATGTGATAATTTTCTTTATATCATAAGAAAAAGGAAATAGATAGGAGCAGTGGTGGTTTTCTCCCACATTGGGTTTCCACCTAAAACTCTTGTTGTTCTGTATGTGTTTGGTGTGATTTCTTTATGTTCTTTACTGCATACTAAACATTTATTAATTTATTGATTCATTGATTAAGAATAATCATTTGATGAAATATACAAAAATCAGTAAACTAGATATACGCGGGTTTTCTACTCTAAAGTAGCGTACATACACAGTTTGCCTTAATAGCAGTAGCGTATATTTCTCAAAATATAAAATTGTAAGTTTGAGCTTTAAAATACTGATTCACCCCCCACTATTTTTCCCAACATTTGGGATCATATTCGCTCCCTCAAAAGAATATTGATCGCTTAAAGGGATATCCATTAAGATGAGCGATCAAGAGGGAGTATCTTTTATCTGACCACCCTTATTTAATGGAACTAACTTGGTTTTATGGAAAGTAAAAATGAGAGAATATTTGCAGTTGCTCAGAGGTGATTTTTGGGTGATCATTGAAGTAGGTTATCAGTATCCATCCTCCATCCCCACAGATGATGTAGGGAAGAAACAATGTTAGACCAATGCAAAGGAAGTCAACGCTCTCTTAGGAAGCTTGGTAGAATCATAATTTGTAAATATTATGTAGTTGAATACCACAAAATCTATATGGGAAAAGATTATCTAGAGTTATCAAGGAGACACTAAGGTAAAGAATGCTAAACTTCAAACATTTAGAATTAAATACAATGCTCTTAGAATGCATAATAATGAAAGTATTGCAAGTTTTTTCATTAGGGTAGATGAGATTGCTAACTCAATGAGAAATATTGGTGATGAAATAAAATAATCAATAGTTATTGATAAAATTCTAAGATCTCTAACCCCAAATTTCAATTCAATTTGCAGGTTTTGTGTGAGAGAAAATTATGTAACAAAATGACAAAATAAAAGAAAGGAAGAAAGCTAGCGAAGCCTCACAATCTTATACATCTGATGTAACAAAAATGCCTCCATTATTCTTAGATACAACATGCACTATCGACAATGGTAATTCCTTATGGGAAACCATGTACCACTTGCTGGAGAGAGAGGGTCCAAGGATAATTTAGAGTAAAGCAACAACAGACGCCATACCTCTTTGGACGCTCTCACTTTGAAGTTGTAAGTTCTTTTGTGCATAAAATTGCTGCTAGACCAAAGATTTTACAATACACTAATATGGTAAAATGGATAATAGACAATATTAACATTTCTAGTCGTGCACTCCAGACTTCAAGGCAAAAGTTTATTGGTTCCTTCATAGAAGACTAGAATAGAATGTATCATATACCAAACCCAAAGAAGGTACATGATAAAGCCTTCCTTGAGAATTTTGCAAAAGAGAATGAGGAACCATCAGACACAATTAGGCAATGGAGGTCCATTTCAAACAAGCACAAACAAGAGAAATTGATTATGTATCCTATAACACCTCTCGTTGCTCCTTACTCTTATGTCACAGCTATGATGTGTAGATTATTTGGGTATGCTAGTACAATGAAGTTTTCTGTTGAGGTGGTTCCCCTAATAGATGCAACAATAAACTATTTTATAATGGATTAGGGTACTATCTTGTCTAAAAACTTTGCCTTACAAATTCAAGAATATAGGAAAAATTTATTTGTCACCACTAAAATAGTCCCATCGTTTTTTATGAGTGCCTACATTATGGATGCAACGTGTTTCAACAATAGTTTCCAAACTATGGGGTGGAAATGGACTATTCAAGGTCCTACGCCCCTTCACATATATTAGAAAATCCTATGGGAATCCAATTCCCAAAATCATTTCTACAAAATATGCCAAGAGATTATGCTACCCATCCACTAAGCTGTTTTTGACAAGAAGTCCCCAAGGTTATCTAATGAGGCCAAGATTGATATTTTACCAGTAGGTAGGTGGTTTCTGGAAGAATTGTTTGCTTGTGTCCAAGTATTTGGAGGCAAACACCTCCACATGTTATCCCATGGTATGTGCCAAACAAACTACTTGCTATAGAAATTTATTACCAAACTATAAGGGATCAGATAACCAAGACCCTTATAGAATTTAAAAAGTCTCTTTGGACTTCCTTTCACCTCCAATGTGGTGTCTATGCATTACACGATTTCAATCATGTTGCGCTTAAAATCATTCACATTACTTGTTTAAATCTTGCCACAATTCCTAGAAAATAGTTTGACCCCAACAAGGTCGCACAGAACTTCACAAATTCAGTTAAAATAAGACAATTCAGCCACGAGGAAGATGATTTTGATGATTTGTTTGAGTCATTCGAAATATTTTCACAAGTGAAACATTTGGCTACTCTGAGATTAAACCCACCAAATTTGGCCTATTTCCACTAGTACGGGAGGAAAGGGTTAGAAAAAGTCCCTTTCAATCTGTTGGAAATCCCTCAGCCAAATATTCGAAAGGAAAAAAGTTCAAGCCAAATCTTAGAAAAAGGATTTTACACATTTTTTAGCATGATTCATAGAAGCAATCAAAGTAAGGTTCTGAATGAACCTTAGAGCATAGATCAACTAAGAGTTTAGAGCAAGACTGAAAGCATGACTCAGAGCATGAATCACATAAGAGCATAGAAAAGATCCCAAAAAAGAGTCTTGAAAATGACACTAAGAAGGAATCCACAAAGGCCTCAACAGAGAAAGAAATGGAATACATTTCCACTAAAGTTCATACAGACGCAACCCCCTTAAAAAATAAACTAGATGAGGCACAGAAGTAGTTTGATGAACAACTAAGAGGACAACAAGGGGAAAAGGATGTTGAAATGTAAACAACATTAAATACAGCCAAAAAATTGTACAAATCTTGCTCACTGATAGGGCTACTAATAAATATGTCACCACAAAAGAGATTGAAATCATCTTGTCCTTCCCTTCAAGAGAAATTGTTCTAAGAGTGGAGGAAATTACCTGTCTTGATGTCTTTTAAAGTCCAAAGTAATGGGCTATAGTAAAAAGACAGAGGAAAAGGAGGAGAAAAAACAGTCCTCAAAGATAATTATTGATAATGAGCCAGTGGATGTAGTATGGAAGGATACCCCCATGGATCCTTTAAACAATATGACCAAATTGTCACAGTATGCAGGTGCTTATGCATCTACCACTATTGACAAGGTAGTGGAAGTGAAACAACTGGTAAGGGAGAAAGATGAAAGGCTTCAACAACTACAGCAGTAGTTGGCCGAAGAGAGACAAAATGTATACCATCAAATGTAGGCACAAATGGCCCAATTAAAGAAGAGTTTTGACTAGTTGAAACTCTAGTATCAAGCATAAACAAGTTCCAAAGATAGTCAAATAGACAACTGCAATTTTTTATAAATCAATTGAAAGATAATCCTAAGATTTATGATTTCATAAAAGAGGCATTATAACTCAATTCATTATTATCTAAGAAACAAGAAAATTTTTGTCAAAAGCTATCAGTCATCAATCCAATGTGCAAGCAAAGTGCTTTACTTATAAATCAAGCATTCAATCTGAGGATCACATTCAATGAGATTGATGAAAATATTTCAAGGTATATTACATGGTAGGATACTCCAAAGGGTAGAGCAGTAGACCTTCCTAGGATAGAGGAATCTCATATATATATCCTCTTTACCAATTGGGATATTCAACTAAAGCAGGCAAAAAGAGAAGTTTCAAGAGCGAATGATGCTACAAATAATATCATTGAGATCATCAATGATAATTTTCACAATGCCAATTTGATATGGGAATTCCCACCTGGGAGTCTCCTTGAGATCAAAACCTTAGAAGCACATTGGTAAGAGACTTTCAGAGAAAGAGAAGAGGTGAAGCCACATAGTTAAGAGACAAAGATTGACTCGAAAGTATATTGGAGCTATCTGGTGAAGCCACATAGTTAGTGGCTAATGCTGTGTTGCCTCGCTGACTCATCCATGCATATGGTTCCTACTCTTTCATATGCAGTGCATACAAAACAACTGTGCATGAGAACAGGTCAAACTCCTAAAGTCAAGCCGATGATGGATCTCTACGAACTTAGACAACAAATGAAGGAATAAACAATGTTACATGTTGGAGCTCATCATTTTAATATTTTTGTTTTATGTAATTGTGTCACTTATTTTAAGGAGAGTTGCTTAAACCTCCTCATAGTTTTATGTAATTTATATTTTAGTACTTTATTTTTATTATATAAATCCTTTCATGTCTTTGAAGAAAGGGTCTTGAATTTTATAAAGAAGCACTTTAAAAGCATGCACTTCTATACATTAAAATTATCTTAGTAGAATCCTTGGATCAAAGTCTTAAGATTTTGTGAAGAAGGTTTTTGGAAGCTTTCATTTCTGTACTTTTGGAAACCATCTTAATGAAAAACACTGGACTGAAGCTATTCTCTTCATGAGAAGATTTATATGCATCGGGTACTTCTATCATTGTGTATTGATTTGTTTTCTAAATTGATAGCCATTTTCCTTTATATTGTTTGTCACATATATCTTTTTCATGCAGTTATGTATTCATTCATTTTTGAACATGCTTGGACTATTATTTTTAATACATTGATGAGAAAGTTCTTAAACGATATTTGATGTAATATATGTTCATCAATTATTTTGATTAACTATTTAATAAAAATATTTACTTCAAAGGCTTTCATTTTTCTTAGTATTTAATTAACCTTCATTATCATGTACTAAAGATAATCATCATAGATTGCACAACTATAAGTAAAATCCCATGTAATATATAGATATTTTATACACACACACAGATATATATATATATATATATATATATATATATATATATATATATATATATATATATATATATATATATATATATATATATATATATATATATATATATATTTCAGTTGAAAACCACCCCATCTATCACTTAGTTTTTGGTAATCAAACATCCTATCCATCCTATCACATTTTTGTTGAGAAACTAGTCCCATTATATCTAGTCAGAGCCACTAATCCAAATGGAAAAGATACGGCATTCAAGTCCCCGACCACGTAGTTTCCCCCATGTTGTTGCAACAATTTTCAAGGCATCAACATTTTGCTGCTAGAAGGAGGGCACAGACTATGAATGGCAAAGAGAACTCAATCTAAATTAACAAGCCATTCTAAGAGTCACTCCCCCTCAAGGTCACCTCCAACTTCTAGATCCTCATCTAAAACTCCTATTTCTAGATCAGAAGTTTAGCAATCACCCCCAAAATCTCCTAGTACAATTCCTAAAGCACCTTCTTCAGATTACAATCCTGAATCACCCGAGGTCCAAACTTTAATAAAGAAACTAGAGGAAATTTCTATTTCAGCATAAAATCTTGTGCCATCTGAAGCATTTGAAGGAAGTATCACTTCTATTTTGCATCCCACTTGGATTCTAACCCATTCTCCAAGTGAGAATCTTGGGGTTCCTCCATTTGAATTTCCTCTTCGTTATTTCTGAAAGAAAAATAAGAAATTTGAGTCATAGACATAAGTTAGTGAGGTTTTATCGAATTCCCCTCCACGAACACTTTCATTCTCTCCATTCCTTCTTCTTAATACCCATTCTTCTCAAGGTACCGGTGCTAGTTCATCCAGCTCAAGTACACAACCAGCCTCTTCTTCCACTCAAACTCACTCAATATCCAATTCCCCTCAAAATCCCATAATGGCAGGACAACAACCACCACCACCAGTCAGACCATGGGCCAATCTTGGTGTTGTACAAATGGCACCACCTCTCCATGATCTACCTAAGCATCATGAAAGATGGTTGGCAAAATTTAATCTTGATGATGGATTGGGTGCTGAGGAACATCTCCATAATTATATGTTAGCTATTAATCTTAATGGATTGGTCGAAGAAGATTGTGTAGTAAGATTATTTACCTACACCCTCCAAGGATCAGTAGGCTCATGGTATTTTTCATTACCACTAGGATCTATTACTAATTGGGACATGTTTGAAGAGCAATTTTTAGCCAAATTTGGTGATGACCATATAATCGCATCCCTTATCAATGATATTTCTAATTTAAAATCTAAATCAGGTGAAAAGATCAAAGATTTCGATTCCAAATTCAATAAATTACTAAACAAAATCCTATCCACATCAAGCCCTAGTTTTGATGTCCAAATCGAGTGGTACATTTCTTATCTTCCTTCTAATATAGAAATTTTTGTAGATAGAACCAATAAGGGTACTTTGGTAGAAAACATTAAAGAAACCATGTTTGTAGAAAAGAGAATAGTTGCACTAGGAAAGAAGACAGCCCAGGAAGATATGAAAACGAAAAGGGTTACATTTAAGGATGAATCAAAAAATAAAGCCCCTAAGGATCCTTTTGATATTATAGGTTTGCAAAAAGTCCTAAAAACCATGTCAAATGAAATGGTAGAGATTAAGAAACTAGTAGTTGAATCCTCTTGTAAGAAACCTTTCAGATCCTTCAAGAGGAATCAAACCACTAATCCTCAACCACCAAATACAATATCCAATGTTGAATCTGATTTATAAGAAGAGGAAGAAGAAACTGCATTGACTAATGAAGAGACTGAAGATGAAGAATTTGTTGAAGTACATGGAATGTGGGATTTCATCCTCCCTATTTCTCATAATGAAGAAGAGAAATAATTGAATGTAGTTCCTACTGCTCCTCTTCATGATGTTGTGATATCCCAAGTTGCTAGAGGAATGGGAAAACCTCACAATGATTCAACAAATAAGGTTGATCCTACTAATGCTATCTTAATTAGTGACTGATCTAATTCACATACTCCTCCTTTCCTCTTGAATAATGAAATCTTTAATAAAAATCTGCACAACTTCTTAATAGACTTAGGGGCCTCTACAAACATTATGCCAAGAACGATCTACACTAAATTAAAATTTTCACCCCAAAAGTTTATTATTCACATTGTGAAACTTGACAGATCAAAAGTTGAGGTCTGAGGAGAAATGAATTCAGTCACTATTAGACTCTCTTCTAATTGAAAGTTTGTCAAGTAATTGATATATTGGTTGTTGATATTCCCGAGTTTTATGATTTAATTCTTTGTAGAGATTGGTTTGAAAAGATCCACAGATATTTTGCAATAGATTGGTCTCACATGTGGCTCCCTTACAATGGGAAGTGGAATCAAATCAGAATTGACCGAGAAAAGCATATGAAACACATAGTAATTGATTTTGAAGATGAAAATGAGCCAATAGATTTTACCAATAATATTATTGGAAACTACTCTGCTGAGTCATTTTTAGGAAATTTCAATGCACAAAAGTCACCTTTTTTGGTAACTCTATTACTTCCCAGATTGAGAACTTTTCTCAAATAGATTCTTCTAGATGTATAAATCTTGTAGATAAACCATTAGTTAAAACTTTTTTTTTGGACATTATATTTTGATGGATCTAAATCCAATGTTGGTGCAAGAGATGATGGTATATTAATCAATCCAGAAGGAAAAAAACCATGCTAGCATGTATGTTAGTATTTGAATGCACAAATAATACCATTGAATATGAGGAACTGAATCAAGGTTCATATAAAGCAATAGGCCTTGATATCAAATATCTTCAAGTTTTTGGAGATTCGAAAATTGTTATCAAGCAAGTAAGAAATACCATACATTGTCTCTCTGTAAATTTATAACATTACCAATGATTAGTCAGGGATATTACTTCACATTTTCTAGCATTCAACATCTCTCCTATACCTAGACTTCAAAATTTAAGTGCTAACCTTCTGGCTAATATAGCATCCAAGCTTATAACATCAGAGGATTATAGTCCATATAATTATTTTTTCAACCATACATTCCTGATAATGTCACCAATTGGTGAGTCTTTAACAATGACGAGGATATCATAAGCATTTTGACATTTGAAGGGTCATATGACGATCAGATAATTGATGAGATTGAGCATGATAATTAGTTAAAACAAAATTCCAATGAGAATCCCATACCTAAATATGTGGTAAAACTTCAGGATATTTATGATCATAAACACTTATTTAAGAAGGTTACTAATTCTAAACTCCAAAGTTCAACCTTAAGGTTTGAACTAGTAAACCTTGGAACTGATATAAAACCTCAAAACATCAATCCAGGACTTGGTCTCTCTCCTCAGGAAAGATCAATCTTCATTCATTTGTTAAAAAAGTATAAAGGTATATTTTCTTAGAACTATGATGATCTCAAAACATATGATACCTCCATCATACAACACACCATTCCCATGATATCCAATGACAAACCTCTACAATAGAAATTAAGGAAGATTCATCCCAATCTAGAAAGTCAAATCAAATATGAGCTATATAAAGTTCTTAAAGCCAAGATTATCTTTCCAATTAGGAATTCAAAATGGGTTTCAATATTAGTACCTATCAGGAAGAAACCTGGTGACATTCGCATCTGTATAGAATTTAGAAATCTCAACAAATCTTGTCAGAAGGACAATTTCCCATTACCAACCATGAAACAAATACTGCAATCAGTAGCTAGTTCAGAACTAATGTCTTTGATTGATGTATTTTCAGGATATAACCGAATTATGGTTCATCCAGATGATAGATTAAAGACTACATTTAGGACTAAATGGGGAAACTATGCCTACCAAAAAATGCCTTTTGGATTAATTAATGCATGAGTACTTTTCCAAAGAGCTATGGATATAGCCTTCAAAGGTCTGATAAACAAAATTGTTGTCATTTATTTAGATGATATAACTTTTTATTCCAAGAAGAGAAATAACCATTTACTTGAATCAAAGCAGATATTTGAATGTTGCAAAAAGTATGGAATTTCATTAAACCCAAAGAAGTCTTATTTTTCTCTAAATGAAGGTAAGCTTCTAGGGTTTATTGTATCCAAAAAGGGAATTTGTATTGATCCAGAAACAATAAAAGAAATTGCTGAAATTTCTTTACCCTGCAATAAAAAATCTATGAAGTCTTTTCTATGTCAGATAAATTTTGTTAAAAGGTTTGTCCTTGACCTTTCCCAAATTGTTTTACCATTACAAACCATGATTAAGAAAAATTCAATCTTTAAGTGGGGACATAACGAAAGGGAAGCTTTTGATTTAATCAAACAAGCTATTATGAATGCTCCCTCTTTAACAACTCCAAAATTTTCTAATCATTTCATCTTTTATAGGTTTTCTTCCGAAACATCTCATGTTGTTATTTTAACGCAACTTAATGATCAACAAATTGAAGCAACCATTTCTTTCTTTAGTTCTAATTTTCAAGGTGTTGAAATAAATTATTCAGAGGTGGAGAAACATGATTTTTATGTTTTCAAATATGTAAATCACTTCAAGCCTTTTCTCCTCAAAACCCATACTAAAATAATAGTCTCATTCTCAGCAGTGAGACAATTACTTATGTAAAGGGAAGTAGGAGAAAAAAGGGAAAATTGGGTAACAACTCTACAAGAATATGATATTGACATTAGACCAACTAAAATTATCAAAGGACATGGTTTTTGTAGATTGGTTATAGGAGCTTCCAACCTACCAGTACATGAGGACTCAGGTAACACTATACATATATCAAAGGTAAGCCTAAACAATTTAGAGTCCCAATATGTTGATCTTATTTTCTATTTGAAAAATGGATATTATCCTCCTGAACTCAATCATAAAAGGAAACGGGCTTTAATATTGAAAGAAAATAATTATGAAATCATTGATGATTTGTTTTTCAAGATAAATTATGATTTTTCATTATTAATATGCCTTGAAAAGTCTAAAGCACAAAAGGTTTTGTAGGAACTCCACGGTGGATCAGCTAGTGGACATTTTGGAGGAGATACTACTGCACATAAGATCCTGCATGTCGGGTACTATTGGCCAACTTTGTTCAAGGATACCCATGAATACGTGAGGAAATGAAAAATATGTCAAACTCCTACTGAGAGACAATGAAAACCTGCCTTACCTCTACAACTAGTCAACATTGATCAATGGGGATTGGATATCATAGGTAAGATTTTTCCTCATTCCTCAAAGAAACATAAGTATATCCTTATAGCTACAAAATATTTTACTAAGTGGGTGGAATAAATTCCACTAAAGGTAGCCAATTCTAATGCTATCATTGAATTCATTGATCAATTCATTATTACTAGATTTGGCTTACCAACTGCACTTATGTTTGATAATGCATCTTATATTTTAGGAAATAATGTAATTTAATTTTTTCTTAAGAGGGGCTTTAAACTTAAATACTCTGCTAACTACTACCCTAAAGGAAATGGTTTAGCAAAATCAACCAACAAGAACCTCACAAGGATTATTAAAAGAACTGTTGATCAAAGCCAAAAGAATTGGCATAAATCTTTGACATTTTCTCTATGGAAAGATCGAATAACCTAGAAGGTCTCAATAGGCACTTCTCCATTCAATCTAGTATATGGGAAAGAGGCTATCATCCCTTCAAATCTAGTTATTCACTCATTAGCCCTAGTCCAATTTATTGAAGAAACATCTTCTTCTTGTTTACGACTAAGGCAGTCTCAAATTCTTAAATTAGAAGAAGAAAGAGAGAAAGCCAAACTTACACATACTCACCATCAACAACTAATCAAATCTTCTTTTGATGCAAGTTTTGTTTCCACAAAATATTTTCAAATTGGAGATATTGTCCTTAAATGGGACAAGGCACATGAGGAAAAAGGAAAGCATAATAAATTTCAAAAAATGTGGCTTGGACCATTTCAAATTGTTAAATAAGTAGGCCCATCAACATTCATAATACAAGATTTGTCAGGAAAGAGGGATTCTCTTCCTGTCAATGGGCTTATTTTGATAGAAAAAAAATTTCTTAGAAGATAGCATCTTCTACTGTAACATTATTGCATTTAATTTTTGTGTTTTCTTAGAAAAATAATGTTAAATAGAATCACTTTTGGCTTTACAATAAAATCTCTTGAAATATTTTGATCTTTTGCTTTGAAAGTATAAATTATTAAGGAAATTATCATGACATTTGAAAATTAGCTAAGTATCATGAAACTCTAAAATTTTATTTTCCATTGAAGTTGTAAATTCTTTGAAAACCTCAACTTTATAAAATCCTTTTATTATGTTATCAATCAAGAAAGTTTATATTTAACAAAGTAAAGACTAATTACAGCTAAGCATCTCTAACTCTAAAATTTGTCATCCAAAACCCTTAAGGAGTCATTGATTCTCCCCATCCTTTAACTTTACTATTTTTAGAGTGTAACTCAAAAATATATTAACCTTAAAAGATAAGGGGTCTCATCACAAGCCTACTTACCATGTTCATAGGGAAATAATAGACTGACATTACCAACTCTGAATACCAAACCAGGGTAATGGATTATGATTATTTTAATCTATTTTAATCTTAGCAAAAGTGGTCTCATCACGAGCCAAATTGTTCAGTTCAATTATAACCAGTGAATGGCATTGTCACTTTTTGTTCACCAAACCAAGACAATGGCTTTTGGGTAATAAAACATTATTAAAAGAAAAGTAAATAAATAAAAAAGGAAAAATGATACTATATTATATATATTACTTTGAATTACCCTAAAGATAGCACTCTTATATGGATGGGATTCTAAATCATTGATGGTGAAAAGCTAACCCTGTCAACGCTATGAATGCCTGTTGGCAGCAGTGGATCTACCTGGGACAAATGAGTATATTAAAAACGCTATGTTTTAGAAGCCCCCTACTTTATCTTTACAACTAATTAATGACTGACATAGACAAAAAGGATTTTCATCTATAAGAGGATATAAAAGGAATTATAATTAAGTGATGTTCAGAGTAATGTTACTTATCTAAATATTTCGAAAATATTTTTCCTTTCCTGAATTATTTTTACGTAGAAAAGCTTTTAGAAATTTGACCATTATCAAGGATAACTCGTTCTTCTAGTGAATCACCAATTGTTGTGCTATCCAAAAATGCCCCATTTATTTCTATAAAAATGACTTAGGTAATTATTGTAGAAATAAATGGGGGCCCTTAAAAATTAAAAAACATAAGAATATAGTTAAATTTATGTATTTTTCTTAAGAATAAATTTGATTTGTTAATAAATAAACCCTCATTAAGTCTTAAATGACTTAAATAAGTCTTACCTTAAAATAAAACCTAACAATATCACATATCGCAAAGTTACAAGGAATAAAGTTTCATTTACCTGTCGAAACTTGTGATTGAGATAATAGATAGCCCCTAGGAACCAAAACATATTTATCCTTTAAAACTTAAGTATTAATGGAAATCCTTCATAGGAAAAAAAATCCCCGCATCACAATCTTATAATAAAATCAAGTATCATAAAGACCGAGGAACATCCCTATTGCGAAATACAATAACCTACCGGACTCGATGAAGTAATAAAATACACTCTTTAAAACACATCGCGTCTGGATAAATCACAAGAGTACCAATATTCTCTCTACTTATATCATTCCAAATTGCTCCGATTGTGATAAAGGTATTTTTTTTAAAGATTGTGCCCTAAGGAAAATCATAAAGCTAAAAAAAAGTTGCACCTAATAATAAACCAATGGGCTTGCTACAGTGCCACGTCACTTATCACAATCGCAATCGGTAAAATCTTTTGGCCATATCTATTCTCCGCTACTCCCAAAACTATCAATTGCAATATCGTGATAATGAGATTATCGCAATCGCACATCTCTCACACTTAATAAATAGATACATTGATATCTCTATCGCATATCAGCAGGGTACTTAAAGATAGTTTTATTTACCATTTGAAGAGGTTTTGTGATGTGATATATTAATGAATAATAAAAAACCACGTGAAGCCATGATTTCGATTACTAAAGGATTCTAACAATATTTACGATTTCCCCCGAATGCGGGTGACGGGACAGATGTTAGCGAGGAGCCACATGGAAGCCATGTGCTACCCCGTGTCCAAACTCTGCATTAAATTCACTCCTCGCCGCCAAGGAATTTCTTCACAGGGAGGGCAGAAGGCATTCAATGTGGGTTATGTCACAATGGAGCGTACGCAACTTGCAGCTAAGGTGATTTGGGTGGATATTAAAGGAGGTCGGCAGAGACATGGAGCACAGTCGTTTGTCCGCAGCATCCTCGCCCCGGTTTCTAGTTCTGTGGGAGATGTTTACGTGATTATCTCTGATTGCTGTGTGGGCACTGCACAGAAGAGGCTCTGGACAGTGGGGCGCAAAGTCATCTCTGCACCTGCAACCATATCTGCCCTTGCAGCCATGTTCCGCCGAAGAGGTCCAGCTCATGGAAGGCCAGCTCGCCCTCCAGCTTCACGACCATGGGTTCAATGCTGTCGCTGCCACTGCCACAAAGGAATTCAGGCCACCCCCCTTCAGATCAGCCAGTTCCTGGACTCGGGCGACTCTGAGGCTGAGCCAGCCCCTGCACCCGCATTCGGGTCTGCCATCTTCTCATTTAGTAGCACGCGGGACAGGCCCCGCATCAATGCCCACGTTTCAGTCCTTTTTCTCGAAGAATCTCAGGATGAAGAAGGAGGCACGAGCAGCATGGAGACTACAACAGTGGGAGGCCAGGGAATGGAAGAACAAACACCAGTGGAGGCACCTGGGCAAGCCCCCAAAAGCCCTCATGCTGAGGAAGTTACGACCTCCAAGGAAGAAGCTGAGGAGGACTGGGACGCTCTGCGGGAGAAATATGGCTGGTGCGAAGTGGTTGAGGAAAAGCCCCCTGAATAACCCTCAGCTGGACCACCTCTTCCTCGCCCAGCATTGTTCAGGTTTTGTACTGGTTCTCTCTGGTTCTGATTATGTCTATGGCTATGTTTTTGTCTGAAGCCCCAGAGAGGGATGCTCATGTTTTGTTCTTATGCCCCTGCGTAGGCAGTTCTAGCCGGCTTTTGCGCCCCTGCGTGGGTGGTTACAGTCAGACATCGTGCCCCTGCGTGGGCGGTTCAAGGCAGCCATCGCGCCCCTGCGTGGGCGGTTTCAGAACAGTCGAGGTTTTGTCAGTATCTCAATGGCTCATTTTGAGTGTCTCAGTTTAGTAGTAAGGCCCCTGCGAGGGCATGTTCTGTTTTGTGAAAACCAAGCTCACATCGCCACTACTGGCCTTGGGCACAATGTCATCCTGGATGTAAATTTCTCATTGTACATAATATAGTAGCTAGTTTTACAGAGAAAAAAAAAACAATATTTATGATTTCAAAGCCTAAGGAGATTTGATGTCCTATTTGGATTGATTTGCATTTAAGCTTCCCTTTCCATCATTTCAAAACCTTAAGTGATTGAATGCTTTTGCATTTAAATCCTATTTCTCTTCATCTCTCTATATTCTCAATTTGTAGGTTTTTCCCAAGAGAAAATTGCGTAACTAAATGGCTAAGTCTAAGAATTGAAAGAAATCCAGTGAAGCCACACAATATTCTACATCTGATGTAATATAAATTCCTCCATTATTCTCAAATACAACATGCAATATCAATAGTGGTACTTCCTCATGGGAAACCATGTACCACTTGCTAGAGAGTGAGGTTCCATGGATAATTCAGATTAAAGCAACAACAGACACCACTACCTCTTCGAAATCCTCTCACTTTGAAGCTGCAAGCTCTTTCTCGCACAAAATTGTTGCTAGACCGAAGATTTTACCATACACTGATATGGTAAAATGGATAATAGATAATATTAACGTTTCCGACTATGCATTCCAGACTTTAAGGCAAGAGGTTACTAGTTCCTTCACACCAGAAGACCTGAAGAGAATGTATCATATACTAGACTCGAAAAAGGTATATGATAAAGCCTTCCTCAATAATTTCACAAACGATAATGAGGAACCATCAGACCCAATTAGTCAGTCGAGGTCCAATTCAAATAAGCATAAATAAGCGAAATCAGGTATGTATCATATAACAACTCTCACTGCTCCTTACTCTTATGTCGCAGCTATGATGTGTAGATTATTTTGGTATGTTGATACAACCAAGTTTTATGTTGAGTGGGTTCCCCTAATAGATGCAGCAGTAAACTATTTTATAATGGATTTGGGTACTATCTTTTCTAACAACCTTACCTGACAAATTCGGGAACATAGGCAAAGATGACTTGTCACCACTAGAACAATCACACCATTTTTTATGAGTGCCTACATTATGGATGTAGTTTGTTTCACCACTAGTTTCCCAACTATGGGGTGGAAATTGACTATTCAATATCCTACGCCCATTCACATATATCAAAAAATCATGTGCGAATCCAATTTCCAAACTCATTTCTACAAAATCTGCCAAGGGATTATGCTACCCATCCACCAAGTTTTTTTTGACAAGAAGGCCCCAAGGTTATCTGATGAGGCCAATACTGATCTTTTACCAGTAGGTAGGTGGTTTGTGGAAGAATTGTTTACTTATGTACAAATATTTGGAAGCATAGAACCTCCCCATGTTCTCCCATGGTATGTGCCAAACAAACTACTTGCTAGAGAAATTTCTTACCAAACTGTAGGGGATGGGATAACCAAGACCCTTAAAGAATTTAAAAAGTCTCTTTGGCCTTCCTTTCCCCTCCAATGCAATGTCTATGCATTACACAATTTCAAGCATGTTGTTATTGTCTATTAGTCCTGTGAGTCACTAGTGATCAAATGTACTCTTTCAAAAATGTTGATTAGGGTCTTAGGTCAAAATTTTATAGTTTCAATAGGTTTTCAAATAAATTCTGGTCACTGGTTAGTAAGTCTAGGTGACTGCTACTCCCTCCACCTACTCATAGTCTTCATCAGTGATCATGGTCATGTCTTCATTCAGGTGTCTTAGTTCATGAAATGGTAATATGTCATCATTTAGGTCATAGTCTAGGTTTCCACTTCATTTGTCATCATAATTCCATTCATTTAAAGCAAAGGAATCATGTCATCATTTGATTCATCATTAAAGGGAGTTATCAGCTTAGGAACAAAAGGAATAAAGGTGAAGGAAACATTCCATTTCAAATAAGATCATTCTACAGTCACATCACATCATTTCTCAAAAAGATCAATGATTTCACCTCCATGATTCAAGAAAAAATAGACCTCCAACTCATAAAAGACCATTCAAAACATTTAAATTTTTCATTCCTTGAAACCCTAAATTACCCTCCTACACTACACTTTTCCTCTTACGCTACGCTTCTGGTATCCATTATTGCATGTTTGATTTGGCAGAAAATTAACCATACAATGGGTTTCATCTCAACAATACCTCTTGAACAAGCAAGTATCAGTTTTCACTCTTCTCTTGCATCTATCTTCTCAAAAGTTTCAGTGAAATTCCCTCTTCAAGGGTTTTCTTTGTGTTTTTCATTTCTATGTGAAAATTTGTCAAAATAGTGGTAGAACTCTAGGTTTCCTGCTCCCCTACACTCATCTACACCTTTCATACTTCCCTAAAACACTTCCCTCACCTATTCCCCTTCATATCCTACATTTCCCTACAAACCCTAGCCCAGGCTACCCCATTGACAGTTTCCTAGGCTAGGACTGTGTTTTGTCATTTTCACACCCCCCCCACCTACTTTTCTTTAGAATTATCACTTCCTTACACTCCCTAACATCTATCCATATACCCTAAATTTTCCCATAAATTTACACACTCCCTAACCCATCCATTACATTCCTTCAACACCATAGTCCCTTGTCCCCAGTTTTGCAGTCATACCCTATCCATTTCATTCCCACTTAGCTAGGGTTGTAACCATGGAAATTGGAAACAATGACACTGAGAAGAGAAAGTATAATAAGGGTGGGCAAGTGTCTAGGTATGAGCCATCAGAGGTCCTAGAAATCATGGCCTCAACCTTTGTTAAGAAATATTACCAATATGTTGGTTACCTAGGTTTATGTGAGAAGATCCAAGAAGTAGGGTCCAATGTTAAATTGACAAGCCTCTTTTCCACCAACTTCATGGGGATAAGGCCAACCTTTTTGGGGTAGGCTTCATCATTTCAGCATATGTCATTTCCATAGCTACATGTATTCCAACTCATGGAGAAATTTGGTTTAAATGGATGGATTTAGACATTAAGAACTATAAAACTTTCCTAAAGCCATAGTATAAGGATGCTCTAAAACACATTTTTCCCTTTAGACAATTTCTTGGCATGTATGCTCCATTAATGAAGATGATAATGAGGTAATTTATCTGTGAAGGAAGGTTTTCAAGACTTAATCAGTACCACATAAGGCTCCTAATTTACTTCACAACAATTAAACCTCTAAACTTGCCTCATTATTTGTATAGAAGCCTTTTCAAGATGACAGAGAAGGTATAGAGTAAAGGGAAGGATCATCAATCTAACTTGTTTCACCATGGCTTGGTCAAAGCCATTGTCATCCATCAAATTTCAGAGATCAACATGCCTTGGGAGGCATTGATCCAATCAACATCACTTTTATATTCTACTAGTCAACCTAGTAGCCAAGGTACACCATCACCAAAGCCACAAGAGGTTAGCTCTTCAAGAAAATCATTGCACAGTCACCTAGCACATCAATGGAAAAGATACCTAGGGCAGAGGTGACCAAAACTTATGGCAGAGGGAAAATGCTTGTGTTTTCTTCTTCATAACACTAACATGTTGCACCCTTGCATGCTAATGAGCAGACACGCTTTGAGGATGTCATGGAAGAGAATGAGGAGTGCAAGTCAACTGAGGAGATTATAAAGGAAAAATAAGTAGAAATCAGAGAGCTCAAGGACAGAATTTCAAAGGATAACTTCATGGTAGTATTTCTTCACCAGGATAATATGCAGCTCCAAATAAATAAGCTTTTGTTCACTAAACCTAAGGCAGATTTGGAGGTGGAGGATGGAAAACATAAAGCCATCATTGATGTTAAGTAGCTTGAGGATAGAGAGGTGCCAATTAAACTAAGGAGGCCAAGAACAAGAAATCTCAAGAGGCAGAAAGAAAAAGAAAGTGAACCACCTCCATCACTAGGTCAACAAGATTTTGATGAGCTAATCATTGTTGAGATTGAACAAGACAAGGGATTTTGGCTTGGAAATGTGAATTATCATTTGAAAAATATTCTTAAGAGGGCCAACAGGGACACCAATCTCCAAAGGCACATGGAAAGGCACTACTGCACAAGAAACAAGCTTTCTTAGATTAGGGTAAAAAACATGAAAAGAGGCTAAATCAAACCCTAATGAAACTAAGGAAGGGAGAAAACTTGGATTTTATCACTGATGAATCCTTCATTGTCTAACTTATCACCCAACAAGTCAAAGAAATAAATTTCAGGAAATTCTAAATAATTTTTGTAAATTTTGAAGTTGTGTATTTTTGACATTTTGTGGTGTACAGAAGCGCAGCGAGCTCACACTGCGCTTCTTCCCAGGACCTCAAAATGGTGAATTTCTTAATGGTGATTACAAGCCATATATGTACCCGGGTTTCCATGTTAGTGCACAATTTGGAAGGATAAGTAAAAAAACATGCTCCAAAATAGGTTTATGCCACTGTTTTAGACCCCACGTTGTGCTTGTGGAGCACTCTTGGGAAAAGTAATTTTTCGAGGCCTAGAAAGGGGGATTTTGCTGGTTTATCACTTTGGGAGACAAGTAGACACACTAAGCTACCATCACTAGTTTTGATATCAAAAGATGGACCATGAGAACCCCCTCAAATTTGCCTACAAAGTCCACACTGCGCTTCTGTTAGCAGTGTCATTTTTTGGTTTTTATTAGTCAAACTTGACTTTTCATGATGTAATTAGTAAAATTTGGTTTCTACTTGATGTAAATATGCGAAATAGGGATTTTAAATGTAAATTCTATGTAAATATGATGGTAATTAATGTTAGTTAAGTCAATGAAAGCTAAATGGATAATTTGTTTCATAACCTCCCTACTTTTAAGTTTGGTTAGAGAAAATGATGTAATTTTTTCCTATCTTGATGGATTTGACCCCTAATAAGGGGAAAGTGGTTTTTGACATATATCTAGCCTTGTCTAAGTGATAAAGAGGGTTGGATGTTGTTTAGTGAAGCCTTGTGGAGCTAGTGTAGTAGCTATTATAGTGGGATTCATGTGGTACATTAATTAGCAGTGTTTTTTCTTCTGTTATCATTAATATGAATGTATTTTCCTCTCTACTTCCATATTAATGCTTTCTTGTGATTTTTTCATAAGTATTAAAAAAAATTCTTAAGTGTTTTCTCTATTTTGATGAAACTTTCATATTTCTGTTACATTTTCCTCTCATAAATGAATTCATGAAACTCATTTGAAACCTTACTTTTCTACCCTATACACAATGAAAAATAAAGAATGGTAACTGAGCATTCCTACCTTTCCCCATTATATCTCTGCAAAATCATCTTTTGGAAACCTTGACCTAGCCCCCTATACCTATAATATCATACAACAAAACACCCTAAAATCAAAAACCCTAAATTGAGTTGAACTATCTAGCCTAAAATCCATTCTTACACCAGTCAAATCCTTGGATGTGACCATAGATAGAGCCCTCTCTGGTTTGGTAGGGCTAGCTACCAAATCAAAATCTTGATTTGAGGTTACCTCCTTGGCCTCCTTTCTCAACCTTGGGACACTGAGGAGTGCTAACATTTTTGGTGACCACACTAAGGAGCGAAGAGTCAAATCTTCTCCAAGATTTTTCTCACGAGTTAATCAAGATCTAGGCCTATGGATGACAGGTTCTAGTTTTCAAGAAGGTTGGTTCAGTAATTGAGCTAAAGTGCAAATTCAGGAAAACATTGGCTCCTAAAAGATATACAAGGTTGAATCTGTATCCCAACCCTCCATCAATAGTTTACAATCCTAAGAAGCTTTTGAGAAAGCTGAATTCTCAACCTCCAAAATCTAAAATAGGTACATCTCCATTTCTAAGAACTACATCTTTACCTACACAACTGATTGCTCTTGAGGATTTTTCCTTTAATCTAAAATTTGAGTTATCATTATTCAAGTCCAAGTCTGAATCTTCTCTTTCAAAAACACTTTTTCACCCTATGAATTTTGAGTCATATGTACAATCTTCTGAGGCTTCATCTAATAAATTTGATAATAAGGTTTGGTCAAATTTCCATAAATTCCATAATCTAGTTGATTATCTTAAAGAAACATCTGAAAAGGCTTTTACCATATATTAGTAACATGTTTTCCCCATTGTTACCCCTCCTTACAAAACTACCCTGTCATCTTCCACCACTAAACCATCACCTCATCCCAAACCATCCTCTTCCAAAGCAACTCCTCCATCAATACCCCCTACTGTAACTATCATATTACCTTCTGTAACATTTATGGTGAGATTTGCCTCTTTGATTTTGCCTGGGAAAATTGTTGCATTACATCAAAATTATGGTCAAAGTTTGCCTCTATTTGAATGCACAATCGAGATCACACAAGACAACATATTGATAAGATTAATGATTTCATTGATCTTGAAGAAGTCGATGAAGATGATGCCAAAATGTGCCTCATAGCTCAAATTTTTCCAGGTGAAGTGAAGAAGTGGTTATGTGCTTTGAGAACTGCTTCAATAGCCAATCCCCAATAGTTGATAGACTTATTCTTGTCTATATGGGAAGAGAAGAAGAGCCCCATTAGATCCTGGGTGAATACAATTCATTGAAAAGAGGTCCAAATGAATATGTACAAGACTTTACTATCAAATTCAATAAGGTCTATAATGTTATCCTAGACAACATCAAACTTCCTCTTGACTTGGAATTGATTCACTATCCAGATGCCTTTGACCCTGACATGGGCTATCAGCTGAGAGAGGGGAATCCTATAACTCTTGAAGAAATGCATAGAAATGTCATGAGTGTTGAAGCAAACTTGTTGATTAAGAAATATAAGATGAAAACAGAAAATAAGGTCACAATCAAAGAGGAGTCGTCTACTTTATCAGATGTTAAGCTTGACACTTTAATCAAAACCATGGAGAAAATGATGGATAAGATGACAATATCAGAAACTCAAGTTAGGAATCCTAATTACCGAGGTCAACAACAACAACCTCAGTTTAGAATAAAACAAAGAGAGCAGAAGGGTTAAAATCAACAAGCATAGCAACAGATCTGTACTCCACCCCAACAAAATTATGCTCAGGGACTTAATGAAGAAGAAGAGATTGTAGTTGAGAACCATTTTTTTTAGCAGGATCCATAACCTATTTTCCTCACAAAAGAGGATGAGTTTTCTGAGGAACCATATGCAATTGATGATCATAGACTTGTTCTTTTAAATGATGATGTGTTGGTAGTCGAAACAGAAGATTATCAAAGGGGTTACCAAAATTCTCTTAGCCAAGTGCAAAGGCAATATAATTTCAGGAACAGAAGTGTGCATCTTGCTTCAAATCCAAATAAGCCAACTTCTCAAAAATATACTCATACGAAAGAATCAACCTCTGCAAATCAAAACAAATAAAAGGAGGTTGCTTCCACTAGTTAGGGAAAGAACAATGCAGAAACACAAACTGGCGGATAGAGAAATGATATTCCCATCAAAGAACAACCATAAAAAAGGATATGACTTCCATAGAGGTAGAAAAACATCCTAACTTATTTACTCAAGAGAATGAAATTTCTAAATTGAAAATTTCCATTCCTTTGACCCAATTAGTTAAGAATGATCAATATAAATTCCATATATCTAAATTTCTAAAGGTTGGCCAAATGTCAGACATGGTGAATGTTAGTGATGACCACCATAAGCTTTTGTTTGGCCCTGTCGTAGATGGAAATTTATAAGACAATGAACTCCCACCATTTTACCTCAGTCTTAGGATCCATGATTTCATCCTTCACATTGCCATGATAAATTCTAGAGCTTCTCACAATCTCATGCCTAAGGCCATCATGGACAAGCTAGGACTAGATATTACCCGACCATATCATGACCTTTACTCCTTTGACTCAGGAAGAGTTAAATGTCTCAGTCTCATTATTCTAGAAAAAAAGTGTTCTAATGGATGTGATTGTTGTTGATATTCCTCCAAGGTATGAAATGTTTCTCTCCTAATCATGGGGAGAAAAACTCAAAGGTACTTTGCAACTTGATTTCTCTTATACTACTATATCGGTGTTCGGTCAACTTAGAAAAGTGTATTGGAAAACCAAGATGAAATATATGATTACTAGCAAAGAGAACTCGAATAATCACCCTATACAAGTTGTACATACTAATTTAGAATATTTTATTTTGTACAATGATAGTAGTTCAATTGATTTAGAAAGTCAGATTGAAGAGGTTTCTCAAATTTCAGAAGTTTCAGGTAGTGTTGAAGTAGTTCCACTTGTAGAAAATCAAAAACATGGATTAAATGGTTTGCAACCTAATATATCAGTTGAAAGGACAATGGATTAAGTGAAGGAGACATATCATGTTGAGACAATGGATCATATTCAAATAGAAAATGAAAATCATTCTTCCAATTTTTAGCTTCTTGATGAGGAAGAGGAGCTTTGGACCATAGATTTTGATGGAGCCCTGGGAAAGGAAGGAGATGGAATCAGAATTTGGATTCGTACTCCAATGAATCACTAAGGTAAATTTGCTTGTAATGTTAGTGTATGTTCATATAAACTAGCTTTTGATTGTTCTAATAATGAAGCGGAATATGAAGGCTTGATTATTGGTCTTAAGATTCTTAAGAAGCTAGGTGCAAAAATAATTTCAATTTATGATGACTCTGAATTGGTAATAAAACAAGTAAAGGGGGAATACCAAGCCACAAATTCCAGGATGTGAGCATACCGCATTGTCGTGCTAGATATCCTCAAAAATTTTCCTGAGTATACATTATCTCTTATTCCAAGAAACCAGAATTTCATCATTGATTCTCTTGCCACTGCTGCAAGCATGTTTAAAATCCCAATACATTCGAATAAGAAATTTGAAATCAATGTTAAACATCACCCTGATGTCCCTAATAATCTCTAGTACTGGAAAGTGTTTCAAGATGATAATAAAATCAATAATTTTCTTCAAATGGATGATGAATTCGCCACTTCTTACATAGATGATGTATTTTATGAATATGATCAAGAGATCCAAGCCACAAAATTGGAAGTAGTACAACTGAAGGACAATTCCATTCCAAGAGGTCTTGTACCCTTGGAAGAGCTCTTTGATCATGGTGATGTTGCACAAAATCTAACATTGGTCCCCACTGAAATAGGAGTTGAAGACATCAATATTGGTACAGCTAAGAAGCCAAAGATGGTGAAGTTGTCAAAGTCCTTAACCCCTGAAATGAGAGCTAAGTATGCAACACTTTTAGCTGATTTTTCTAATGTGTTTGCATGGGAGTATTCATATTTGAAGGTTTATGATAGAAGTGTAATTCATCGTACTATTCCTATCAATCCTAATCAAAATCCTTTCCGTAAAAATCTTAGAAGGATCAATCCGAAGCTACTGCCATCCATAGAGAAAGAGGTAAACAAATTATAAAAAGTTGGTGTCATTGTCCCTTTTCACTTTTCTGAGTGGATGTCAAATTTAGTTCTAGTCTGGTAGAAAATAGGTGAACTTAGTGTATGCATTGATTTCTGAATTCTGAAAAAAGTGTCCTTGAAAGATAATTACCCTCTCCCAAAAATGGATCACATTCTGCAAAGGGTGGTGGGTTCCTCTAGAATGTCTTTACTTGATGGTTACTCTAGGTATAATCAAATCTTGGTCCATCTTAATGACCAAGCAAAGACAACATTCACTAGATCGTGGGGTACTTTCTTGTATCCAAGATGCCTTTTGGGCTAAAAACTGCAGGAGCTACATTTCAGTGAATGATGGACATCGCTTTTGCTAATGAAAAGGATGTGTTTTTGGTTATTTACCTTGATGATATCACAATTTTCTCCCAAATAACTGAAGACCATTTGCATCATTTGAGGATAGTCTTTCAGAGGTGTAGGAAATTTGGCATATCCCTAAATCCGACGAAGCATGGAAGAGGGAAAATTACTTGGCCATATCATATCAAAATATGGCATCGCATAGGTCCCAAAATAATTGAAGCAACCCAACAATTGGATTACCCAAGGAAAAAGAAGGAAATTCAGTTCTTTAATGGTAAGATCAACTTCTTGAGAAGGTTTATTCCTAACCTTGCTAAGCATCTAAGAGAAATAACTAACGTATTGAAAAGTAATAGTGAGGTAAGTTGGTCCGAGGATGCAAGGAAATATTTCAACCAAGTCAAAAATGCATTGTCTTGTTCTCCCATCTTAAGCACACATTGGTTGTTATCCTAATGCAAAAAAAAAAGACCAAAAAACAAAACAACTAATTGCATTTTTTAGCAAAACCATAAGGGATGTGGAATTAAGGTACAATATCATTGAAAAACAGGCTTTGGCCTTAGTAAAGGCTTTGAAGTATTTCTGGGTGTACATTCTCCATTTGCATATTGTTTCCTATGTTCCAAATGTTGTAGTCAAGAATGTTTTGGTGCAGAATGATGTCGAAGGTGGGCGAGGTAAATGGATTTATGCCATGTTGGAGCATGACCTCAAAATTAAGACTACAAAGTGACGGGCCTCTAAATTAGACATAAATTAAGGCCCATGCCTCTAAATTAAACATAATGTAAGGCCTATGACCATCCTTCAGCACAATAAATCTCTCTTTTTGCATTATATAATGTATTTTTAACTTTAATATATTCATTAGGAAGGTTTATGAATGATTGCATATTTGTGCCTAATATTATTTATTTTTGCGGAATATTATGAGAATATTGGGCAGATTATGAAGATTTGGAAGAGGAGATAATTTAGGAACTTGCTCCCTACTATAGGAGGATCCCTATTAAATAATAAATTAACAAGATATTATGGAATTATGGCACAAATTGTGGAACTCTAATGATTGGTAAAATCTAGGAATGTGTTCCCTGTCATTTAATGCAGATTCCTAATATTGGGAACCAGATCCACTAATCAAGGGATTTTGGTGGGGAAAGCTTCCTCCATTCATGGGTAATGATTCCTAATCATTTTTTATAAGTAGGAAGTCAAATTTTCCTCTATAGAGAGATGTTCATTAGTGTTCTTGTGGAGACAACTCATATTTATGCGGCTCCATTGTATTTTCTAGTAGGGATGTAATTGTAGTGATGAAAATAATGAAGATTGGTGTCATGTTCAGCTTCTAAATCTTGTTCTCCTCCATAGGTCTCTAATTTTCCTTGGGCTTGTCCATGCCAGGAGCCTCAAAGCCATTTTGTATCATTTTCTTTCCTTCTTTTCACTTCTTATTCACATGCATCACTTGTTTTTATTTCTTTCTATTTCTGTATTTAATATTAATGATTTCTTGTTGTAGGATTGGGTTAAATGGTTTATGCAAGTTATTTTGTAGGATAAAAAGCATCATTTCATCCTTGGAAAATATTTGGAAGGTCATAGTAATCATTGAGCTAATTGGATTATCTTTCTTATTCTTAAATCTAGATTTCTGGGACTCCTTTGTGGAAAAGAATAGTAAATTTCTACTATTTTTTAGAGCATGCTAATGAGATTCAATCAAGTTGGTTGCACTTGCATTAGATCAATAAAACATTCCAGTGCATAACAAAAATTACCCCACTGAATTTTCACTTGATTAGCTTACGCATTTTATAGATTTACTAGCTCACTAGTTCTCGAATTTCTAGATTTTCGACTAGTACTTTTGTGCTATTTTTTTGCATAGGTTAATAGAGGTATTTTTGAGTGATTCCACTTGGAATGGGGACCTAAGACATCCCAGTCAAAAAAAAAAAAAAATCCCATCCAATTTGTATTTGATTTTCTTGGTCATTCAATAAATTATAATTTCGTATAGTAAATATGTAACATCCTGTAGTAAATCAAAGGATCCTGTAGGAGAACTAGTGCATACTGTAGGAAATATTGCAGTGGCCTGTTTTGAGCCTGAATTGAGAAAAATCATTGTTGAAGCTGGGATTAAGCCCCTACTTGACCTCCAACCTATCAAAAACATTGTACTCCTCTTCCTCGACACCTATCTCCCCTGCTAAAGATCAAGGAACGATTAGCATTTGCATTTATAAAGAAAAAATATTAAAAAAATGAGTTATTTTATATTTACACATGCACACAACAGTTAGTACTCTCTAGATCAAATTTCATGCTTAGATTAGTTAAAACATAACATGTGACAAATATGGTTACAATAGGGTTATTTTTCATGAAAAGTATGTTAGTAACCAGATAGAGGATTTCATGTTACTTTACAAGCATTTTTAAATTCAGTATTTCATTCTTGCAAATAAGCAACATTTCTTTTCTCTTGTGACAGCAAAGGAAGGACACATTGTGTGTTGCACATATAGTGCCAATACCTCTTAAGTTTGTATGAACCCCAGGTTAACAATTAAAGTTGGTAGCCTTGGGAGTTGCATCATTCTTGTTACAATACTGAGGCTCATCACTTTTTGGCACCATTGCCCAGGAGGTGTCAAAGTATGAATTGTTTTCTTCCATAGTTGACTTATTTCTTTCCATTTTTTGCAAAAACAAACAATTATTTGCATTAGGAATATTTTATTTCAAAAATAGAAGAGTGCATTGCATTAGTGTTTTCATTCAATCATAAAAAAAAAAATATCCAACACCAACCTACCCCCCCATTTGATCACATGGTGCAGTAAGAATCACATCACCATTCACTTTTGCAGGTAGAAAAATAAGATGGCAAAGAATGTAGAATAAATGGATGGAGATGTTGACAATGAGGAAGATCCTCTTGGATTTCCCATTCAAGATACTGATATTAATGTGCACATGAAGAACATCCCTCCATCTTTTCTTCCAAAATTTCATGGTCTAAGGTCAGAGGATCCAGAAACCTTTCTCTTTGAATTTCAAATTAATTTTTGATCTCATGGCTATTTTTAAAAACTCAAAAATTGAGATTGTTTCCGGCAACATTGAAGGATAGAGCTCTTAAATGGTTCATGAGTTTAAGGAATAATTCAATAAGATCATGGAATGATATGCAAAATATATTTCTAGAAAAATATAAATATCATTATCTCAAAGAAGAAATATTTATAAGGAATCAAAGAGAAGATGAGAGTCTAGAGTATCTAATAGAGAGGTTCATGTATAATGTTAAGAGGGAAAAACTACATCTTTTAGGATCTGACACACTAAAAACTCTCTTACTTAGAACAATTAGGGATGAGTGGATTGATCTCCTTGATCTCATGAGTAGAGGTGATGTATACCAATTATCATTTGAAGAAATTTGTGAAACATGCAAACACATATCAAGAGGAGGGCACGAGTAGGTAAATCAACATCGAGATTGGTAAGTCAAGCTAAACTTGGAAATTTGTTTGATAATTTAAAACAAAAATTCTTAGCAATCTAACTAAACAAGTAGAAATGTTAAGAATGCAAGATGAAGAGAAAGAATATGTTGATATTTGTGTTGTCCATGCAAAATCACATATTGTTAAATATTGTCCATCATTACCAAGGTTGAAGGAAGTTCAACAAGAGGACAATGGAGCAAGTCAATTATCAATGTATCTATGTTACGTAGCTCCGAGAGAACCATGGCATCCTATTGAACCTAGTATGATGCAAGAACCTAATTCACAATTTCAAGCTTATGCATATCCATCTAAAAGTAATTGAAACACACCCTTTCCTTGACAACGTTGGCCATCACAACCCCAAATCTAATCTTGGCAACAAGGTTGGCAAGGAACTTATGGGAGCCATCCACAATATACTCAATATTTTCCTCACTATCCTCCATACCCAACTCCATGTTATCCCTACCATTCACATCCACCACAACCACAGCCATCTCAAATATCCACTTCCACTCAACTACATATACCACCATTTCCAAACCCACACATTGAAGTAGTTTAGCCCACTTACAATGCTGAGGTACAACACTTCCAAACATCTCCTCTTGATATCAATGGTATTAACCATAACTCAGGAAGAGTATTGAAAAAATAGGTTATCTTCATATCACTAAAGGACCACATCCAGAAGAAGAAGATTCAAATGAGAAAACCACTGAATCATGGGTTACACTTGATGAAGAGCAGACATCAAAATCAGAGATCGAGAGCTCCCTCATGGTTACCATCAAATCCTCCATATATTCAAGACAACAATTAACAAAAGGAAGAATATTTGAAGGTCATGTTAGAAGAAGACATGAAGAATGAACCATATAAGCAAGAAACCAATGGCATCAAAGTTATATTAGGGTTTGGTTCCAGAAAATCAACAAGATGGAGCATCACTCTCTTCTTCAACTATGCTTGATCCTTTCAAAGTTAAATCATTTGGTCTCTGAAATCCATGTACATGTCAAATCATACATTTCAAGCCTCCACATCATTTTTTCTGTCATCTTGATGTGCACATGGCTCCCTTGGAAGTATTCTTATACTTGAAAGTGATTTTGTTTTTCAAGTAGGGTAGGGTAGAAAAAAAATGAAAAATAAGAGGAAAAAAAATATCTAGTGAAAACCTCCTTGGAGGAGCCTCAGATTGGCTCATTGGTTGAAAACCTCCATGAGATGGTCAATGAGTTGGAAAAAAGAAAAAGAGAAAAAATAAAAGATCCTAGGTGAAAAACTCCTTTGAGGTGCCTAGGCAGACCTACTAGTTGAAAAACTCATTGAGGTGGCTAGTAGGCCTAGAAAAAAGAAAGAAAAAAAAATTAAAAAATCATTGCTCCATGTATCCCTTTGATGAATGTAGGTGCTCTCCAAAATCTACAAGGAACAAAAACAAGTTGCCACCAAAGAAAGAAAAAATAGGTCAAACCTAGTCAAAAGAAGTCAAATTTTGACTTTGTCCTCCTTTGCTCAAATGCTCCAACAAGGCTAAGGCCATGCCAACCCATCACCCTCATCTATTTCCACCATCCACCCATCATTCTAATGTTTTTCCCATTCAATTTGGTTGTTGTCCTAAAATACTATAGGAAGGCTCTGTTTTACTATAGGAAAAAAATTACATAGAGCAATTTCTTTTTTTCCATAACTTAAAAACCATGCATCCATTTTCCAAGCTATTTCAGGGGGAGATGCATATGGATGATGGTAACATCCTCAATCAATTTCAACAAATTCTAGTGCATAGTTTTCGAGAAATCATCCTCCATCACCTACAACCATTTTTGCATTTTCTCGAGATCCTTGCATCCATTTAAAAAGTTGTTTCATGGGGTTATGCATATGAATGATGGTAACATGCCCAAGAACTTTTAGCAAATTCCAGTGCACAGTTTCCAAGAAATTGACCTCCATCACCTTCAACCCGTTTTAGTTTTTCTCGATATTTGTGCATCCATTGGTCAAATTGTTTTCGTGGGGAGGTATATAATGATGATGACAACATGCTCAAAAAGTTTCAGGTCAATTCATTCTACCATTTAGGAGATATGGAAAAAACAACACTACTACAAGAGGTTGTCCTGAATTACTACAATAGTTTCCTATAGTACTATAGGAAGTTTTGAAAATCTACAAGATTGGCAATCTAATGGAAAAATTATGATGTTGTCTTGTTTTGGGATAAGAGAAAAGAACATTGACTTCACCACATCTTAGTGGCCATGTCACTCTATGGCCACACTTTCCACTCATTCCAAAACCTATTTAACCTCCAACAAAGAAAGGACACAAACATTCAAAAAAAGGGTAGCTACAATAGCCTATTTGGAAGTAACAGTGGGCTCTAGGCCTAACCTTCAGCACCATGACTGAAAGAGGAAAATCATAACTACAAGCACAATGAAGCTCCTCTAGAGCTTGTAGCAGCAGAGGAAGCCATCACCTGCACATAAACAAGAAGACAACCCATCAGCAAAATAAGATCAACAAAAAAGAAAAAGGCAATCAGGAAGATGTACCTGAGCCATGAGAAGCACAACAACATCAATTAGTAGCAGCATGCATGTCTCTCCAACAACCATCAAGTAGGTACATGTATGCAATATTCTTGACCTCTTATCTTGAGCATATTATAATTAGAAATTTGTTTTCAATGCATGAGAGATGAGGTTTTATAAGCTAAGGATGGGTCAGCAGTCTCAACCACCTTCAACTAGTTAATTAGAGCTCACCCCTTCACTCATGCAATGTTGAAAAGTCAAATTATGAAGGGTGATGATTTCAAGGAATGAGGAAAACAGTTAAAAGAATATTTTTTTGCAAATGCCAAGTCACCACAACTCTCCAATCCCTCCATCCACTTCATATTCATTATCTATCAATCATTCATCCATCCCATTTCAAGAACAAACCCTATCTCACCCTGAAAATTTCTTTAAAAAGAAAACATAGTATCCTCTCCATTTTCACAAACCTACATCATTTATCATCACACCCATACATTTAGAAGACGCCGAAGGAAGAAGGAATGACTACTACAAGAAGGAAAAATTCTGCTACAAGAAGGAAGAAAGAAAATTTGTGCTAAAACCCAAAATGATAGTGCCTAAGAGAGACCTAATCAAAATAGATAACTCCAAGGCAACCATCTAGGCCACGAGAGAGAGGAAGAAGGCAACAAAAGGAAATGAGGCATCCACCATCAAAACATAACTCAAACTGCAGTGATGAAAAGAGACTTTCCAAGAGGTCCCTAATCTCTTTCTAGATTTTTTCCAAGGCCTAAGATATGTTATAGAAATGAGAGAAAGGAATGGGAGTCAAGCCGAGGGCTTGTCCTAGGCTCAGAATATCATTTATGCTCAAAAAGGCTTTCTTGTAGTTTTAACAGGGTTTCTTGTAGTTTTGACAGGAATTACTACAGGATGACCTAGTTGTCATCTAAAGGAATTTTTAAGGTGTTATAGGTTTCCAAATGGTGGAACGAGGTAGCAGAAGGTTGATGAGGATTTGGAAGACCTTGCGAAACTGAAAAAATTTCAAGAACCATCTTGGATAAGGGGAAGAAGACAAACTCATGGTCTTAAGAAACAAGGATTTTTATTTGCACAAATATGTTTTTGGGCTTTTCCTTGCAGAACTTATAGCCAAGATTCTTAATGCACAAGAGAAAGGCCACCATGGCCATGAACGAGGCACAATGAGGTCACTAAGTTTCTTAGAGGATGAGCAACACTTTCAGGAGGGGCGTATGATGGACCTCCAAATTAGACATAAATTAAGGCCCATGCCTCTAAATTAAACATAAATTAAGGCCTATGACCATCCTTCAACACATTAAACCTCTCTTTTTGCATTAGATAATGTATTTTTAACTTTAATATATACATTAGGAAGGTTTATGAATAATTGCATATTTGTGCCTAATATTATTTATTTTTGTGGAATATTATGAGAATATTGGGAAGATTATGAAGATTTGGAGGAGGAGATAATTTAGGGATTTTCTCCCTACTACAGGAGGATCAATATTAAATAATAATTCAACAAGATATTATGGAATTATGGCACAGATTGTGGAACTCCAATGATTGAGAAAATCTAGGAATGTGTTCCCTGCCATTTAATGCAGATTCTTAGTATTGGAAATCAGATCCACTAATCAAGGGATTTTGGTGGGGAAAGCTTCTTCAATTCATGGGGAATGATTCATAATAATTTTTTATAAGTACCAAGTATAATTTTCCTCTAGAGGGAGATTTTCATTAGTGTTCTTGTGGAGAGAACTCGTATTTCTGCAACACTATTATATTTTCTGGCAGGGATGTAATTGTATTGATGAAAGTAATGAAGATTGGTGTCATGTTCAGCCTCTAAATCTTGTTCTCCTCCATAGGTCTCTTATTTTCCTTGGGCTTGGACATCCTAGGAGCCTTAGAGCCATTTGGTATCATTTTTTTCCTTCTTTTCACTTCTTATTCACATGCATCTCTTGTTTTTATTTCTTTCTATTTCTGCATTTAGTATTAATGATTTCTTGTTGTAGGATTGGATTAAATGGTTTATGTAAGTTTGTTTGAAATATCACAAACATCATTTCATCCTTGAAAAATATTTGGAATATCATAGTAATCATTGGGCTACTTGGATTAGCTTTCTTATTCCCAAATCTAGATTTTTGGGACTCCTTTGTGGCAAAGAACAATAAATTTATGCTATTTTTTAGAGCATGATAACAAGCTTCAATCGAGTTGGTTCCAATTGAATTATATCACAAAAAATTCTATTTCATAACAAAAATTAGCCCATTGAATTTTCACTTTATTAGGTAAGGCATTTTATATATTTACTAAATCACTAGTTCTCAAATTTCTAGATTTTCGACTAGTAATTTTGTGCTATTTTTTTAGATTGGGTTAACAGAGGTATTTTTGACTAATTCCACTTGGAATGGGGACCTAAGACATCCTAGTCAATAAAAAAAAATTTCCCATCCAATTTGGATTTGATTTTCTTGGTCATTCAATGAATTATAATTTCATATAGTAAATCTCTAACATCTTGTAGTAACTCAGGGGATCTTGTAGGAGAACTAGTACATACTGTAGGAAATCCTATAGCGGCATGTTTTGATCTCGAATTGAGAAAATCATCACTGAATTTGTGATTAGGCCCCTAATTGACCTCCAAGCCATCAAAATCATTGTACCCCTCTTCCTCCACACCTGTCTCCCCTACCAAAGACCAAGGAAAGATTAGCGTTTGCATTTATAAAGCAAAAATATTAAGAAAATTAGTTATTTTATATTTACACATGCACACAAAAATTAGTACTCTCTAGATCATATTTCATGCTTAGATTAGTTAAAACATCACATGTGACAAATAGGGTTAAAATAGGGTTCTTTTTCAAGCAAAGCATGTTAATAAGTAGATAGAGGATTTCATGTTACTTTACAAGCATTTTTAAATTCAGGCTTTCATTCTTGCAAATAAGCAACATTTCTTTTCTCTCATTATAGCAAAGGAAGGACACATTTTATGTTGCACATATAGTGTTGATACCTCTTAAGTTTGTACAAACCCGGGATTGATAATTAAAGTCCATAGCCTTGGGAGTTGCAGCATCTTGTTACAATACCGAGGCTCATCACAAAGCTGGTCAAAGGGTAGGGTTTGGCAAAGCTGATGGGAGATTCCACTTTACATGTTCTAGACATGAATCATTTATTGCAATTTCCAAAGAAGAAGTGGTTGATTCATCTGTTGAGGTATCTCACATTTTTTCCTCATCTCCTTGGTATTCAGATATTGTTTATGTGCTTCAACATTTGAATTCTCTACTGGGTGTGTCGAAAAGTAAGGGTAGATAATTGAGGTTGAGAGCTTAAAGATATTGCATTTTGGATAATTTTTTTATTCTGGAAAGATCCTAGAGGAATTTTATTGAATTGTCTAGTTGAAAGCAAATAAAAAGAAGTAATGAATGACTTTCACAAAGGTGACTATGGCAGCCACCTTTATTGGAAGACTACAACAAAAAAGATCTTAAGAGCTGGGTATTATTGGCCAATTCTTCTTTTTTATGTCCTGAGTTGTCATGAGTGTCAAATATTTCAGGGAAACAAAAGGTTGTTACTGCTACCCTTGCAGCCCATTTTCATCCAAGCACCTTTTCAGCAATGGGGTCTTGATTTTATTGGCGAGATTCACCCTTCATCTTCGACTCAACACAAGTGGATTTTAACAAAAATTGAATACTTCATGAAGTGGATGGAAGCAATCCCCACTAGACAAGCTAAATACGTGGTAATAATTCAATTTCTTGAGTCTAATATTTTTTCCCGATTTGGCTTTCGACATAAAATTATCACTAATAATGTAGCAACCTTCAAGTCAAAGAAGACAATTGATTTATGTGACAAGTACCACATCAAACTCTAGCATTCAACGACATTTACCCACAATGTAATGGGTTGGTTGAATCATCAAATAAATCATTGGTAAATAACATCAAGAAGTTGCTGGAAGAAAACAAGAAGAATTGGCACAAAAAGTTGATCAATTCCCTGTGGGCAGACAGAGTGAGCACTAAGAAGTCCATTGGTATGTCACCTTTTTAGCTGTTATGTGGAGTAGATATTGTTTTTCGACTTCTCTTGCTGTCCCGGTGATGAAGATTTTGCATGAAGTTGATAATGAACCTAATGATATTTAGCAGATAATCAATAAGATGATTCATTTGTAGTAGCCTAGAGAGGAATTACTTCAAAACACTTCAAACCTTCAGGAAAATATCAAGAAAATCTATGACAAAAAAACCAAAGCAGATGATTTTGGTTTGGGATATGTTGTTCTCCGATAGGACGCCAAAAATGAGGAGAAAGGTAATCATGGAAAGTTAGATAGCTTGTGGAAAGGACCATATAGGATTTCAGGTTTCAGAGGTCAGAATGTCTATTTGTTAGAAGAACTAGATGGGCAAGAGCTTCCAGGAGGACCGATCAATGGTTGATTCCTCAAGCATTACCTCACTGGATTTCCTAGAATTTTCTCATTTCCATTGTACATATCAGTTGATTTTGCTGCTAGAGTGTGAAGGAGATGTCATGGAAGTTTGAATCTTGAGGAGAAGGCCATAAGGCTTCTATGATTAGATGTTGTTTTCTTTTTAAAGTTGTAAAGTCACTTTTTTAGTCAAATTAAGTCAGTTTCAGTTTTTCCTACGTTTTGTCAGTAAGTCATTTCAGTGTTGAGGTTTGGGTTTGTTTATTTTTCTTGACTCCGTCGCCAAATTGATAAGACTACCTGGTCTACAGTCTTCTTGAAACCTCCTAAAGGAGATGCCATCCCAGTTGGAGCCAATGTTAGTGTCTGTTAGGCCTTTCAGTCACTAGTGATCAAATGTACTCTTTCAAAATTGTTGATTAAGGTCCTAGGTCAAAATTTTATAGCTTCAATAGGTTTTCAAATAAAATTTGGTTGTTGGTTAGTAAGTCTATGTCACTTCTACTCCCTCCACTTACTCATAGTCTTCATCGCTCATCATGGTCATGTCTTTATTCATGTGTCTTAGTACATGAAATGGTAATATGTCATCATTTAAGTCATGGTCTAGGTTTCCACTTCATTTTTCATCATAATGCCATTCATTTAAAGAAAAGGAGTCATTTCATCATTTGAATCATCATTAAAGGGAGTTAGAAGCTTAGGAAAAAAAGGAATAAAGGTAAAGGCAACATTCCATTTCAAATAAGATCATGTTGCAATCTCATCACATAATTTCTCAAAAATATCAATGATGATACCTCTGTGATTTAAGCAAAAATTGACCTCCAGCTCATAAAATACCATTCAAAACATTTAAATTGTTCATTCCATTTTCACAATACCTCTCTCCACCATTGAATTGCATTCCATCCTTCATAGCAACCAAATGTTCCTTGAAACCCTAAATACCCTCATACGCTACACTTTTCCTCCCACACTACGCTTTTGGTATCCATTGTTGCATGTTCGAATTGGAGGCAAATTAACCATCCACAAGGTTTCATCTCATCAATTCAGGGATTTCAATACCTCTTGGACAAGTAAGTATTAGTTTTCACTCTTCTCTTGCATCTATCTTCTCAAAAAATTCACTTAAATTCCCTCTCCTTGGGTTTTCACTGCGTTTTTCATTTCTATGTGAAACTTTGTCAAAATAGTGGTAAAACTCTAAGGTTCCTACGCCCCTACACTCATATACAACTTTCATACTTCCCTAAAACACTTCCCTCACCTATTCCCCTTCATCTCCTACATTTCCCTACAAATCCTATCCTAGGTAGCCCCATTGATAGTTTCCTAGGCCAGGACTATGTTTTTGTCATTTTCACACTTCCCCCCTCTGTTTTTGAGAATTATCACTTCCTTACACTTTGTAACATCTATCCCTATCCCTTAAAATTTTCCCATAAATTTACACACTCCCTAACCCCTAAATTCCATTCCTTCATGTTAGTTTAGGTATGTTCTATGCTAGAGTAATTTATTTCAATTTTCACAGTTAGCTCAATATATTTCTGAGATTAGCAATCACATCAACATTAAATTAAACTGCATATAGAACATAAATATAAATCAAAAAAGACAAGCCCATCCAAGAGGACACAAGATGTGGCGCTAGCCAGGGACAAACCCCAATGTGGGGAAACCCTTGATCAATTCTTCTTATATGTTCTTCAATAGTTCAACAGAGAGAGATATAATATGTTTACAATAGAAGTCAACACTTTGAATTATCTAGATAAGAGCATAGATCATGTCTAAGAAGATGATACATGAGATTAGTTGAAGACATGCTACTTCGACTGATTCTCCAAGGTGACTCCTTCACCTATCGTTCTGTTTCATTTCATCATCATGTTGCACCTCACTGTGCTGCACCATGTTGCACCCATCATCACTGTGTTACATCTCATCATGCTTCATTAATCATGACTATACCCATCACTGTATTGCATTATGTGTCATTGTTGCACCACGTTGCCATACTGACCTATGTGCTAGATGCACCTTGCTTGCTTGTTGTCCCTTTCTTGCTTGTTGTCCCTAGCATGCTTGTTGTCCTTAGAATTCTTGTTGTCCTTAGCATGCTTGTTGTTGCATGCTAGTTATACCAATACATGCTTGTCGCTTGCATGTTTCTCTCCTTCAGAGATAGATGCTCTGGCTGAAGCCCCGAATAAACATTCCAGTAGTTCCCCACAATTCCCGGTAGTTCTGGCTATTTCCAGTAGTTTCGGCTTCTACCCTATGCATCAACTTTCCAGTAGTTCTGGCTATTCCCAGCAGTTTTGGCTTCTTCCCTCTATGTCAACTTTCTTGGTTGTTCTGGCAGTTCCTAACAATTCCAGCTATTCTCGACAATTCCAGCTTCTACCCTCTACGTCAACTTCCTAGTTGTTCGGGCAGTTCCCAATAGTCTCAGCTGTTTCCGGCAGTTTTGACTTTTTCCCTTTACGTCAGCTTTTCTAGTATCTCTGGCAGTTCCGACAGTTCTAGCTTCTACCCTTTGCATCATCTTTCCTAGCTGTTCCTTCTATTTTGGTTGTTCTCGGCAGTTCCGACTTCTGCCCTCTGTGTTAGCTTTCTCAACAGTTCTGGCTTCTTCCCTTTACGTTAGCTTTCTCAGTTGTTCTCGATAGTTTTGAATTCTACCCTCTACGTCAGCTTTCCTGGTAGTTCCAACATCTACCCTTTGCGTCAGTTTCCAAATTGTTCTGGCAGTTCCTGGCAGTTCCAGCTTCTACCCTCTACATTAGGGCAACGTTATCACTTAGGATCTCTCCTCCTACTAAAACCCAAAGACAAGTAGAGAGGAACAGAACCCAAGTGTGTTGAAATGAATTGAAGTCCACCTCTATTTATACTAAAACGTTGAGCACAAGTGGGGTTTATTTGGTTGCTGGCCAACCTTGATGAATTGTCCCATAACACAAATAAATTCATATCTCCATGAATACTTATCAAAATTGGATGATCTTTAGATCAATCCTACACCTCTCGATGAGAGAGATCCAATAAAAATATCATCTTCCATTAATAAGATGACCCACATGGAGTTTGGCCCTAGTTGCCAATTTTAACAATCCCTCTCAACTAGGGAGAACTCCATCCACTAATCCATATGTTCGACTATACCATCTATACCATCAGTGCCCTATACTACTCTACTCTACTATGCTGAGCTTTGTTTTGATTTTCTCTACTGAGCTCTGCTCTACTTTTCTCTGCTCTGCTGAACCATGAAGAAGAAGAATTGATCAAGAATGTCTCATACCATTCTCTACTGACCGAAGTCAGTTTCATCTGAAGAGAGTGTGTCATATCACTCATACTGCCCTGAAATTAGTTTTATTGATCCCATATCAATATCACAGGAGAGTGTCTCAAACCACTCATACTGATCCCAAATCAGTTTCATTGATCTCAGATCAATGGAGGTCACCCTAGCATAAGGAGTATGGTAGATACAATGATGCGTCCATCGATGGTACCACTCTGGTCCCTAACCCCATTTCCCTGCTCATTGATCACATGAGAGGTACTTCCCATGAGTCCCATAATGTATGGGTAGGATTCCTCAACAGGATAACTAATCATCCTTTCCACAAGAGAACAAATCATCTTGTCCCACAGTTGCCATGGGAGAACTAATCATCCCATCCCATAGGAGAACTAATCATCCCGTTTCATAGTTATCATGGGAGAACTAATCATCCCGACCCGTAGGAGAATTAATCATCCTATTCCAATTTCCATGGGAGAACTAATCATCCCAACCCACAAGAGAACTAATCATCCTGTTCCACAGTTGCCATGGGAGAACTAATCATCCCGGCCCACAGGAGAAGTAATCATCCCGTTCCACAGTCGCCATGGGGTATCACGTCACAGGGCATCACAGGGGAAGGTTGAACTTACCACCTTGTACATAGAACACCACCAGGGGAGGGTGAATCACCCTATGGTTATATGTCACTCTAAGAAGTACCCTTCACCCCCTTAGAGCTCCCAAAGCTCAATGTGTGCATCATACATGACCCTCATAAGAGGGTCTCTGAAAGACACTGAGTCGTTCTTGGAAAGTCAAGAATTTTACCTCTCCACGGGGCTTTGAAAAAATGTCTACGACCTATACATCAGTGTCAATGAGATGGGGTCTCCTCGCTCATCGACTTACCATATACGAGATCATACTCATAGCTATGTATTCGGTCTCGGTGATGCTTATAGGAACTGACTTCTGCTTCCTGCTCATCCATGATATCGAAGCAGAATCCAAAGAGAACCAACAATGAGAAGTGTTGTAGTGATCCTCCACACTGCCTACCCAGTCAGCATTCGAATAATCATGCAATTTCATATCTTCGGAAGTGTATCTCAAACCATGAGAGATTGTGCCCCGGAGATATCTCAGAAGATTCTTGGCACCAATCTAGTGAGGCTCAAACAAATATGAGCTCACGATGCTAACTACAAAACATATATCCAGATGGAAGTTCACCAAGAACATCAATGCAAATGAGTTTATGAAACTCAGAGGCATTTCCCAAATCTAGTCTAGCATCATCACCATATAACTTCTAAAAATTAAGATCCTTGAGGTAGTCATGGGCTTGCAGTTTACCATTCCACATCCGGAATACAACTCCCTCTTACTTCTGCAAGTTAGAGGGTCTGCACCTATTTGAAATAGGTCATCCTCATAAGGTGCTGGTATGAGATTTCTATCATCCATAACCTTCAAACAATGGTTTGGATTGGCTTCGCTCTTAGTGAATCTCAACTTCATCTGACAGTTATCAATCCTCTCATACTATGCCCGGGGTGTTTCAAGCCACAGAGGGATTTCTTCCACATGTATATATGAGATTCCTAATCGTGAATCTCAAACTCCTTGGATTATTCCAAACCTGTGGACCTGCTACATGATGGGAATGTTCCCCTTGTAGGATTTTCCTTCAGTACGTCTCAGTTATGTACCTTAATTCTCTTCTAGAATTCAAGCATCCCTGTCATCATCTGAAAAAACATTTGATTCTTCATACCTGGAGTTCCTTGCTTTCTCTGAATATTCGATTGTTTCCTTGATGACCTACATTACCTGTCATTACTCTAATCATTGAATATGTCCTTGGAATGATTGTTATCATCATCAAGTGATGTGTCCCTACCACTCGGACACTCCTTCACATAATGGCAAAATTTATTGCGACCAAGGTATCTGCCTTTTCTTCCTCCCTTAGATCCAGACTTCCTAATGAAGTGAACTTTAGGTAGGCCATCAAAAGCTTTCACTGTGCCATTCTGATAATATGCTCTGCTTCAAATTCACCCTTGGTGAATTTGAAGAGGGATGAGGAATCCATTGATCTTTTTGTCCTCTCATAACTATCTTCAATGGTTTCTCTTTCACTCTTTCTTGGGCTTTGTCTTCACCTTAGCTCAGATACCATGTTAGTTTAGGTATTTTCTATGCTAGAGCAATTTATTTCAATTTTCACAATTAGCTCAATATCTCTTCCAAATTAGCAATCACATCAACATTAAAGTAAACGACAGATAGAACATAAATATAAATCACAGAAGACAAGCCAAGACAAGAGGACACAATATGTGACGCTAGACAAGGACAAACCCCAATGTGGGGAAACCCTTGATCAATTCTTCTTATATGTTATTCAATAGTTTAGCAGAGAGAGAGAGAGATAGTACGTTTACAAAAAAATTCAACACTTAAACGCATCTAGATAAGAGAATCGATCATCTCTAAGAATATGATACATGAGATCAGTTGAAGACATGCTTCTTCAACTAATTCTCCAAGGTGACTCATTCACCTATTGTTGTGCTGCATTTCATCATGCTGACCTCACCATGCTGCACCATGCTGCACCCATCATCACTATTCTACATCTCATCATGCTTCATTAATCATGCCTTTACCCATCACCATACTCCATTATGTGCCATTGTTGCACCATGTTGCCATACTGACCTATGTGCTGGTTGCACTTTGCTTGCTTGTTGTCCCTTGCTTGCTTGTTGCCCCTAGCATGTTTATTGTCCTTAGCATGCTTATTGTCCCTATCATGCTTGTTGTCCTTAGCATGATTGTTGTTGCATGCTAGTTGTCCCTTGCATGCTAGCTATACCAATACATTATTGTCCCTTGCATGCTACTCTCCTTCAGAGATAGATGCTCTAGCTGAAACCCCGGATAAACACTCCGGCAATTCCCTGCAGTTCTGACTATTCCTGGCATTTTTGGCTTCTTCCCTCTACGTCAACTTTCCCGACTATTCTCGTAGTTCCTGACAGTTTTGGCTATTCCTGGCAGTTCTGGCTTCTGCCCTCTACATCAGCTTCTTGGCTGTTCGAGCAATTCCCAATAGTTCCATATGTTCCCGGTAGTTCTGACTTTTTCCCTCTGCATTAACTTTCCTAACAGTTCTGACAGTTCTAGTAGTTCCAAATTCTGCCCTTTGCATTAGCTTTCTTGGCTGTTCTAACAGTTCCTAGTAGTTCCAGTTGTTCCCAGTGAATTTGGTTGTTCCCGACAATTCTGACTTCTGCCCTCTACATCAGCTTTCGCGACAGTTCTGACTTTTTCCCTCTGTGTCAGCTTTCCCGGCTATTCTGGCAGTTCCCACTAGTTTCAACTTCTACCTTCTAGATTAGGGTAGTGTTATCCCTTAGCATCTCTCCTCCTACTAAAACCAAAATACAAGTAGAGAGGAAGAGATCCCAAGTGTATTGAAATGACTTGAAGGTCACCTCTATTTATACTAAAACGTTGAGCACAAGTGGGGTTTATTTGGTTGCTGGCCGACCTTGACGAATTTTCAATCCTACACCTCTCGATGAGAGGAATCCAAGAAAAATATCAGCTTCCATTAATAAGATGACAAGTATGTTCCATTAATGAAGATGATAATGAGGTACTTTACCTTTGAAGGAAGGTTTTCAAGACTTTATCAGTAGCACATAAGGCTCCTAATGCACTTCACAACAGTCAAACCTATAAAATTGCCTCATTATTTTTATAGAACCCTTGTCAAGATGAGAGAGAAGGTACAGAGTAAAGGGAAGGATCATCAATCTAACTTGTTTCACCATGGCTTGGTCAAAGTCATTGTACTCCATCAACTTTCAGAGATCAACATGCCTTGGGAGGCATTCATCCAATCAACTTCAATTTTATTTTCTACTCCTCAACCTAGTAGTTGAGGTACACCATCAATAAAGCCACAAGAGGTTGGCTCTTCAAGAAAAATAGTTGCACAGTCACCTAGGGCATCAGTGGCAAAGATACCTAGGGCATAGGTGACCAAAACCTATAACAGAGGGAAGGCTTGTGTTTGCTCCTTCAAAACACCAACATGTTTAACATTTGCATGATGATGAGTAGGAATACTTTGAGGATGACATGGCATAGCATGAGGAGTACAAGTCACCTGAGGAGATTATAAATGAAAATGAAGCAAAAATCAGAGAGCTCAAGGACAAAATTTCAAAGGCTTACTTCATTGTAGTATTTCTTCAGAAGGAGAACAAGCAGCTCCAAATAAATCAGCTTTTGTTCACTAAACATAAGGCATATTTGGAGGTGGAGGATGGAAAAGGTAAGGCCATAATTTATGTTGAGTAGCTTGAGGATAGAGAGGTGTCAATTAAATCAAGGAGGCCAAGAACAAAAAATATCAAGAGGCAGAAAGAGCAAGAAAGTGAACCACCTCCAACACTAGGTCAACAAGATTTTGATGAGCTAATCACAGTTGATATTGAACAAGACAATGAATTTTTGCTTGGAAAGGTGAATTATCATTTGGAAAATCTTATCAATAGGGCCAATAGGAACACCAATCTCCAAAGGAACATGGAAAGGCACTACTGCACAAGAAACACGCTTTCTCATATTAGGGTAAAAACATGAAAAAGAGGCTAAATCAAACCCTAATGAAACTAAGGAAGGGAGACAACTTGGATATACATAATGATGCATCTTTGATTTTCTAACTGGTCACCAAAGGAGTCAAAGAAAAAATTTCAAGAAATTTTGAAGAATTTTTGTAAATTTTGAAGTTTTGTGTATTTTGGCAATTCTGTGATATACAAAAGCACAATGAGATCACACTGCGCTTCTTCCTAGGACCTCCAAATGGTAAATTTATTACATGGATGGATATATGTTGGTGAGTACAAGCTATATATGTGCCTGGGTTTCCATGTTAGTACACAAGTTGGAAGGAAAAGTCAAAAAGCATGCTCAAAAACAGGGTTTTGCCACTGTTTCAAACCCCATGTTGCACTTCTAGTGCAGTCTTGGGAAAAGTCATTTTTGGAAGCCTAGAAAAAGGATTTTTGTAGGTTTATCACTTTAGGAGACAAGTAGAAACACTAATCTACCATCACTAGTTTTGATATTAGAAAATGGACCAAGAGAACCCCCTCAAATTTTCCTAAAAATTCCATGTTGCGCTTTTGATAAATTTCTCTACACTTTTGTTAGCAGTGTCATTTTTTTGTTTTTGTCAGTCAAACTTGAATTTTCATGATGTAATTAGTAAAATTGGACTTCTACATGATGTAACTAAGTGAATTAGGGCTTCTAAATGTAAATTTTATGTAGTAATGATGGTCATTAATGTTAGTTAATTCAGCCAAAGCTAAATGGAGAATTTGTTTCTTAACCTCCCTAATTTTAGGTTTGGTTAGAGGAAATGATGTAAATTGTTCTTATCTTGATGGATTCGATCCCTGAGAGGGGGAAAGTGGATTTTGACCTATATCTAGCCTCACCTAAGTGATATATAGGGTTGGATGTTGTTTAGTGAAGGTTTGTGGAGCTAGTGTACTTGTAATTTTTTGCAGGAATAATATACAGGAGTTGCAACTATTATAGTGGGATTCATGTGGTATGTTCATTAGCAGTGTTTCTTCTTCAGTTATCATCAGTATGAATTTATTGTCCTATATACTTCCATATTAATTCTTTCTTCTGATTATTTCATAAGTATTAAACATAATTCTTAAGTATTTGCTCTGTTTTGATGAAACTCTCATGTTTCTGTTACATTTTCCTCTGATAAATGAATTCATGAAACTCATGCTCATTTTGAAACCTTCCTTTTCTACCCTACACACAATGAAAAAACATGAATTCCAATGGAGAATGCCTACCGTTCCCCATTATATCTTTGCAAACTCATCTTTTGGAAACCCTTACCTAGCCCCCTAGACCTACACCATCATCTAGCAGAAAAAGCTAAAATCAAAAATCCTAAACAAAGATGAACTATCTTGCTTAAAATTTATTCTTACACCAATCAAATCCTTAGCTGTGACCATAGAGAGAGCCCTCTTTGGTTTCGTAGGCCTAGCTACCAAATCAAAATATTGGTTTGAGGTTACCTCCTTGGCTTCCTTTCTCAGCGTTGGGAAATCAATCACATTACTTGTTTAAAGCTTGCCACAATTACTGGCAAAAAATTTGACCCCAACAAGGTCACACATAACTTCATTGCTTCAGGTAAAATAAGACAATTCAGCCATGAGGAAGATGATTTCAATGATTTGTTTGAGTAAGCCAAACTGTTTTCACAAGTGAAACATTTGGCTACTCTAAGATTCAACCCACCAAATTTGGCCCATTTCCACCAGTACAAGAGGAAAAGGTTAGAAAAAGTCCCTTTGGATCTATTGGAAATCCCTCAAAAAATATTCAAAAGGAATAGAGTTCAAGGCAAAGCTAAAAAAAGGGCTCAGAACACAGTTCTGAGCATGATTCATAGAAGATCCTAGAAAAGAGTCTTGAAAAGGACACTGAGAAGGAATATGAAAAGGCCTCAGCAGAGAAAGAAGTGGAAGATGTTTCCACTAAAGTGCACACAGTTGAAACCCCCTTATAAAATCAACTGGATGAGGCATGAAAGCATTTTAACGAACAACTAAGAGGACAATAAGGTGAAAAGGATGTTGAAATGGAAAAAACATTCAATACACCCCAAAACACTGGACAAAGCTTGCTCACTGACAGGGATACTGACAAATCCCTTCAACATAAATTGTTCTCAGAGTGGAGGAAATTCCTCCTCTTGATGTATTTTACAGTCCAAAGCATCGAGTTTTAGTAAAAAGACAGAGGAAAAAGAGGAGAACAAAACAATCCTCAGTGATAATTACTGATACTGAGCCAATGGATGTAGTATGGAAGGATACCCCCATGGATCCTTCAAACAATCTAACCAAACTGTCATAGTATGCAGGTTCTTATGCATCTGCCACTATTGACAAGGTAGTGGAAATCAAACAACTGGTAAGGGAGAAAGATGAAATGATACAACAGCTAGAGAAGCAGTTGGCCGAAGAAAGACAAAATGTAGACCATCAAATGCAGGCACAAATTTCCCAATTACAACAGAGTTTTGACAAGTTGAAACTCCAATATCAAGCAAAAACAACTGCCAAAGATAGTCAAATACAACAGTTGCAATTTTCTATAGATCAGTTGAAAGATAATCCTAATATTGAGAATTTTATAAAAGAGGCATTAGGACTAAATTCTTTATTATCTAAGCAGTAGGAAACATTTTTTCAGAAGCTATCAGTCATCAATCCAATGTGCAAGAAAAGTGATTTACTTATAAACCAAGCATCTGATTTGAGGATCACATTCAAAGTGATTGATGAAAATATTTTAGGGTATATTACATGGTAGGATACTCCAAAGGGCAGAGCATCAGACCTTCCCAGGATATAGGAATCTGATAAAGACATCCTCTTTACCGATTGGTATATTCAACTAAAGTAGGTAGAAAGAGAAGTTTTAAGAGTGACTGATGCTGCAAATAATATCATTGAGATCATCAATGATAATTTCACAATGCCAATTTGATACAGGAATGCCCACTTAGGAGTCTCCTTGAGATTATAGCCTTGGAAACACATTGACAAGAGACTTTTAGAGTAAGAGAAGAGGTGATTAAATAATTGACAAAGATTGACTTGGAAGTATTTTGGAGATATTTGGTGAAGTCACATAGTCAGTGCCTAATGTTGTGTTGCCTCGCTGACTCTTCCATGCATATGCTTCCTACTCTTTTAGATGTACTATGTAGAGGATAGCTATGCATGAGGATAGGCTAGCCTTGACCTAAATTCAAGCTAATGATGGATATCTATGAGCTCAGACAATGAATGAAGGAATAGACACCGTTACATGTTGGAGCTCGTCATTTTGATATTTCTATTTTATGTAATTTTGTCACTTATTTTAAGGATAATTGTTTAAACCTCCTCAAAACTTTATGCAATTTCTATTTTAGTACTTTATTTTTATTATATAAACCCTTTCATGTCTTTGAAGAAAGGGTCCCGAATTTTATAAAGAAGCACTTTAAAAGCTTGCAATTTTGTACTTTAAAGTTATCTTAGTAGAATCCTTGGATCAGAGTCCTGAGGTTTTGTGAAGAAGGCTTTTGGAAGCTTGCACTTTTATACTTTTGGAATCCATCTTAATGAAAATGACTGGACTGGAGCTATTCTCTTCATGAGCAGATTTATATGCATCAAGTACTGCTATGATTGTGTATTGGTTTTTTTTATGAATTGATAGTCATTTTCCTTTATATTGTTTGTCACGTGTATCTTTTTCATGCAGTTCAGTATTCATTCATTTCTGAACATGCTTGGACTGTTATTTTTAATACATTGATGAGCATGTGTTTAAACAATATTTGATGCAATATATGTTTATCAATTATTTTGATTAATTATTTAATCAAAATAATTAATTCAAAGGCTTTTCATTTCTGTTAGTATTTGATTAATATTCATTTTAATCTACTAAAGATAATCAGTGTAGATCACACAAGTATAAGTAAAATCCCATGTAATATATAGATAGGTTACACACACACACACACACACACACACACATATATTAGTTGAAAACCACCCCATCTATCACTTAGTTTTTGGTAATAAAACATCCTATCTAACCTACCACATTTTTATTGGGAAACTGGTCCCATTATATCCATTTGGAGCCACTAATCCAAATGGAAAAGGGACGGTACTCAAGTCCCCAACCGGGTGGTTTTCCCCCATGTTTTTGCGGTGATTTTTGAGGCATTAGCACTGTGGAAGGGTTGGTCACTACGCTACTAAATTTCCTTATAAAGAAAATCATGAGAAGGGGAAGAATTCTTCAAAAGGAAATTTAAGAGGAAGGTTTGATAACAAGAAAAGTTTCTATACACATGAATATAATGAATGTTCTTCCAATAGTGAGGATGTTGAATCTGATCAAGAATATCAATTGCTTATGGCGTTTTAAGAAAAATGTGCAGATGAATCTGATGATGTTTTTATGGATGCTCTAGAAGAAAAGTATACTCTTATTGAAGAAATAAGTCAATTAAAAATCCATATGGAAGAAGCTAGATTAGATGAAGAAGTATTGAAGAAACAAATTTTAGAAAAGGAAAGGCGCAGTGAAAGCTTAGAACTTGAAATAATGGGTCTAAGAAAGGAACTTGAAAAAATAAAGGCTCTAGATATTATATTGTCTAAAGAATATGAGACTTTAGAAGAAAATATCAAAGCAAAATGATCTCTTCTAATTAAGACAAGTCTTGGATACAATGGTGAATCATCAAAAACTATAAAATCTTCTGAAATAGGTATAGGTAGCTTTCTCAATGTAGTAAAAGGAAGCAGTCATTATAATTCCATCTCTCAACAAAGGAATGAAGGATCAAATATCTCTCATATAAAACAAACTTACCACAACCAAAGGGGAAGCTACTCAAGAAGGTACTATACTCCCAAGTATTCCTACTTCAATGGTCAATTCTTCACTTTTCATAATTTTGGTCATGAAATTGTTCAATGTGTCACTTATAAAGATATTATGACTAGAAAAGAAAGAAAACAAAAGAATGAGATTGGGGAAAAGAAATCTTCTTACAATGTCTTCTAACCTCTTAAAGATGAAATTGAATGTTCTATTTGCAATAACTTTGGTCATAAAGAAAATGAAAGCAGAAGAAGAATAGGACCATCCTATCAGCATGAATAGAAGACAATGACACCCAAGGTATGGAGAAAGAAAGCCATAGACTTCGAAAATTTTGGTTGACTTTTCTATGCAAGAGATCAAGAAAATATGTGGTACATTGACAACAAAATTTCAAAGCATATGATAGGTAACAAAGATAAGTTTATGTCTTTTAGTGAAATAAAGAAAGAAAAGAACGTGACTTTTGGAAATAATTCATCTCTTGCTATCAAAGGGAAAGGAACTGCGCTATTAAAGAGAAAGGTCAAGGATGGAAATGTTTTATTTGTTGATGTATTAATACATAACTTGTTGAGTGTTAGTCAAATGTGTGACCAAGGGCATGAAGTTGTTTTCATATCAAATAACTATGTGGTAATAAATCTAGACATAGGTAATATCATAATAAAGGGAACAAGAATTCTAGGCAATGTCTATGTCTTGGAAGGTGTCCACGGACATTGTTACCTAAGAAAATATGAAGAAAGATTGCTTTGGCACAAAAGTTTGGGACACCTTAGCTTTTCTCAATTATACAAATCAAGCAGTATGGGAGAATTTTGTGACTTTCCAAAAATCTCTCCACTGGAAAATAACATCTGCAAATCATGCTAATTTGGTAAGAAAACCAAAGTTCATTTTAATGCTAAAGAAGGTACTTAAAGTAAGCTAATTGAACTTATTTATATTTATTTGTGTGGTCCTATGAGAAAGAAGTCTCCTTCGGGTGAAGAATACTTCATATTATTCATTGATGATTTTATAAGAGTGTGCTGGATTGGCTTACTTAAACATAAAGATTAATCATTTGGTAAATTTAAAGTATTCAAGGCTCTGGTAGAAAATGAGTTAGATTTGAAAATAAAGCGCCTTAGATATAACAGAGGAGTATATTTTATATCAGATGAGTTTTTCAATTTCTGTGAACAACATGGCATCAAAAGACAATTTTCTATAGCTAAGAATCCTCAAAAACTTGGAGTGGAAAAAAGAATGAATAGAACAATCCAAAAAATGGAACATGCCATGCTTGATGAATCTAGAACACCTCATACCTTCTAGGGGGAGAAACACATACAATTGTGAATATACTTAACAAAGATCATATTTGAGTAAATAGTGATAAAACACCTTAACTATGGTTTGGTAAGCCTCCAATTGTCAAACATTTTAGAATTTTTGGAAGCAAATGTTACATAAACAAAAAGGATGATAAGCTTGGAAAGTTTAAATCTAGATCTGATGAAGGAATCCTCCTTGGAAACTCTTCTAGAAGCAAGGGATATAAATGTTATAATAAAAGGATTCAAATATGATGTTGGAACTTCTAGTTATCTAGCATTATTATCCACAATTGAACCTCAAAATGTGAATCAAGCAAGAAAACATGAATTTTGGGTTAAGACAAGGAATGAAGAACTTGATCAAATAGAAAAGAATCATACATGGGAATTAATACCAAGGCCTCATGATAAAAATGTTATTGGGACAAAATGGGTGTTCAAAAAAAAATTGAATGAAAATGGATATGTGGTTCGCAACAAAGCAAGACTTGTATGTAAAGGTTATGCTCAACGGGAAGGGATAGACTTTGAATAAACATTGGCACCTGTATCTAGACTTGAAGCCATAAGCATGTTTCTTGCATTTTCAAGTTTTCATAACTTTAAAATATATCAAATGGATGTCAAATCTACATTCTCAAATGGGGATCTAGAAGAAGAGGTCCATGTAGAATAACCTAAAGGGTTCATTCTTAGGAATGATAAAAAAATTGTGATCAAACTTAAGAAATCATTGTATGGATTGAAAGAAACTCCTCATGCATGGTATTATCGTCTTGACTGGTACCTTCAACAACAAGATTTCAAAAAGGGGCCTGCAAATAGAAATCTATATATCAATACGGATAAAGATATTTTTTTGATAATTGTTGTTTATGTAGATGACATCATTTTTGGAAGCAATTTAGAATCTATGAGTCAAGGGTTTTCTTTAGTTAGCAACAATAATTTGAAATATCTCTAGTTGGTGAACTAACATACTCTCTTGTTCTTAAAATTTAACAAATTGATAATGGTATCTTTCTTTCTCAAACCAAGTACCTCAAACATATTTTGAGGAAATATGGAATGGAATATTGCAAGACGATATGCACACCAATGGTAAAATGATGCAATCTTAGTCAAAATGACAGTTATCCTTCATTCAATTAACCAAAATAGAGATCTATGATTGGTAACTTGCTCTACCTTACAGGTACAAAACCATAAATTATGCATGTAGTTGGAATTGTTGGATGGTTTCAACCCACTCCTAAAGAAACTCATCTCTATGTAGTTAAGACAATATTTAAGTATCTACAGGGAACTAAAGATTTTGATCTATGGTATCCCAAAAATTCATACTTTTCATTTCATTCTTATACAAACGAAAATTGCATAGGTAATATTGATGATCGCAAGAGCACTAGTGGAGGATCATTTTATTTATGACCTTGCTTGGTGTCATGATTCAGAAAGAAACAAAGCTCCATCGCTTTATCTACTACTGAGGAAGAACATGTTGTTGCTGTATCTTGTTGTACTCAACTTCTATGGATGATCCAAACATTGAAATACATCCAAATCACTTGTCATCAACCTGTACCTATTCTCTGTGACAATAGTACTTACATAAGTATCTCCAAAAATCATGTCATGCACTAAGAAAACCAAGCACATTCCAATAAAATATCATTTTCTAAGAGAAAAGGTGCTTGAACAAAAGGTCAAACTCGAATATGCTTCCTTCATAAGAGCAAGTAGCAAATATATTTAGCAAGCTACTTCCACATGGTTCCTTTGAATATCTCAAACAAAAAATAGGAATGGCTCCTCTTCATCACTTTGCTAATTATTATGATAGGTATTTCATGTTCAGGGGGAGCGGAGACTATAAATTACTACAGTTTATTTTTTATACACGATTTATGTGAAGTACAGACATGTATGTACATAGTCTCTAAGTTAGACAGACACGTACACCTCTCAGTGATTGGTAAAGCTTACACAAATTTAGGGGGAGCATCCTATATGCATTCATCATTTCTTTTGTTTTTGACATTGGTTTAATGCAATCTATTGGTTTAGGGGGACAAACTATTATCCCTTCTTAGCGTTATGGTTTCATAACCATGTCTTTTTGCATGCATCTACTAATAGATGGATATTTCTACTGTTAATGCTGGAGATCTATATGTTGTTGTTCTGTCAATGGCTACTAATGATGCATGGATTCCAAATGATAAAGTTTATATATTGACATGCTTGATGAGGAGGATGTGTCTACGATGATTTTATGATGATGAAGAGATCAACGCTTCATTTCCTTTTCTTACTTCTTGATGAGGATGTTCACATTGATTCTATATTGCTACTATGAAATATTCATGTTGCAGTTTCCTATATGATATGTGGTGGTTGTTGATGACTATCATGAGCCTACAACTTCATTGTTGAGGTCCTAGTGTTGGTTATGTATTTAAACTTCATGTAAATACCCATGATGTAATCATTGTATAATTCAATCATGTAAGGACTATTGATTCATGCTTTTGACTTGTAAGACAATATTGTAATGTTGAAATATAGTAAAGCCTTGTATGTACTCCAATTATCTTGGGAAATTGATGTAATATGGGTCAAATATGTAACCCCACTATGTTGGGTAATTGATGTCATCATGCGTCATAGGAAGTCTTGTTATTTATTGAATATCTTTAGATGGTTCCACATATGCTCAAGGGGAGGATGGTTCGAAGGTTCAACAGATAAGATCTATAGTGATCCTCGCTCCACAGGGGGAGAGAAGTCTTCATTCTACATTGGTCAACCATTTTCCCTTGATGTCAATGCATGATAGAAGCTTGGCATTTGGATTAGAATTCTTGGTGTTCTTACAGATGTATTTGCAGGTGGTGACCAAACACCAAAGTTGTTACCATCAAGTCCAAAGGGGGAGATTATTGGAATTATGGCCAATGTGTTGTCCTCGATGGAAACCTACCTAATAAAGATGTCAATGTTATGATACCATGATGTTTATAATGAGTGATACATATGCCACGGATGGTATGAAGAGATTCAATGACAAATGGATGGTAAAGACAAAGTTTGAGAAAGTATACTTGGGTCTTATGAAGCAAGGTCGCATACATACACAGATATTGAGAAGAAAAATCCTGTACATAATCCACACCATGGTAATTTGAATACCAGGGGGTTTTGCCATGGTATTCACCCATAGTAATTTGTGTATCAATGATTATTTGATTCTGTCAAAGAATACTTATAAAATAACTAAGGTATTTACCTAAGGTATTGGCTAAGGCAAATACTATATAAAGAGATGGAGATCAAGGTGTTGGGTCTGCAAGTATTATGTTGTCTATGAATGATTTGATATAAAACATGTGCGCACCAATGAGAAAGGAGAAGACTCATATATGAAAGATCTTAAATATGTTGACATAAATGCTTGATTGATTTACTTATTGCAAATTTCTAAGTATCTAACATTGATGATACTTTGGTCTAAATGATTTATTTAGAAGTCTGTAGTATTGACAATAAAGGTTGTAGAAAGTGAAAATGTGCTTGTAGCGAAAGTTATATAGATCTGTACATAGGTGTGTTTGGGAATAGTCACGTACATACATGAATTTTCCTCTTTAGGGTCGCATATATTTCTTGTGAAATAATTTTTGAATATTTTTACACAAGTGTGGTGAATTATAAGCACATACATACATGGATCAACTGTAGGGAAGTCACGTATATATTCCACGGTTTTGCAATATGAATTGTTGATGATATTTGATCATTTTTTTTTATGTTTGTTATAGTTTGTCAATGATGTCTCTATCTTGATCATTTTTATTTGATAGTATTGGTTGGGTTGAGTTGGTTATGAATGTTTATTAGTGATGATTGTGCAATATGGTGATCGGTGTTTGGCTCAGTAATCTATGATTGGTTCAAGTGATTTGTGACTAATAAATTATCTATATATATGATTCAGTATTAAATATTATGAGATAAGTACATAGGTCTTATTCATAGGAAACATGTATATACACAACTCTTATTCAGTACAGTTTCATACAAAATTGATTTTTGTTATTTATGGTTGATTTCTACATTCAAATATTTGATATTTCAATATTTCATTTGGATTGTAGTGTGATTGTATCTCAAATCAGTGCTTTAGTTTGTTTGGGTTTATGATTGATATGGATCCATTTTGAAATTTGATGAAAGGTGGCATACAAGTTATGTGATGATTGTTTGACACGTGGATCTAGTTTGAAATATTCTAAAAATTGGTCCACAAGGAGTTGAGGGTTGCAACCTTCAAAAAGGGGGGAGCTCCCTTCTAGTAGAAGCCAGTAAACGAGACTAGGGTGTTGGAGCTCCCTTCTAGTAGCTGTTGGAGGACAAGAGAAGATTGTATCTTTCTGCAAGTGGGTTCCTCCATAAAGACAAGAGACTTCATCTGTTATGAAACCAGCTCACAAAAGGATAGAAAAGAGAGATCAACGCATTAGAATTCAGCCTCTTCGAGGGGGAAACCTCCTTTACATTACACAAATGAACAATTCTTGGATGATTCAAATGACAAAAAACTCCTTTCTATATATAGGAGTCTATGGAGTCACAATATAACCCAGTCGACCTAACAATAATAATATAAAGCCACAAAAATACAATAGAGAGATTCTATGGGACACAATAATAAAAATATGGGACAATAGGGGCTCAACAATATTAATAAGGGATACAACTACAATAGTAAATGGGGTAATCACTAGTATTATAAGGACCTAACATGCCCCTCTCTTCAAAAAAGTGTTGTCCTCAACACTTGGAGTAGTTCTGGATGCTTCTGTATAAAATTCTCATCCTCCCATGTGGAATCTTTAGCGGATAAGTTCTTCCACTTGATGAGATACTCCAAAATTGATCGATTTCATAGCTATCGAGTTCTTGTTTCTGTGACTGCTTCTAGTTCCAATATAATTTTTCCTTCCTCGTCAAGTTCTGGAAATATTGTTTGAACTGGGAGCTTGTCGCCTATAACCTTCTTTAAAAATGAAACATGGAAAACTGGGTGCACTCGAGACGCTATAGGAAGCTCCAATTTGTATGCCATAGTACCAATCTTTTGCAACACCTTATACGAACCATAATACTTTGGTGATAATTTATCATCCTTCTTAGCTTGCCTGAGGGACATTTGTTTATATGGTTGTAGCCGTAGGAATACCCAGTCACCTACATCAAAACTTCTTTCACTGCGATGTTGATCTGCTTGTTGTTTCATTCTATTATGTGCCAACACGAGTTTATCCTTTGAGAGTTGGAGGACTTGTTGTTGATGTTCGATGTGATGTTCCACTACTTGAACCTGTTGTGGCCAGCAACAGCCCCCCCTTTTTATTTAGCGTTATTATTAATACTAAATAAGTGGGGACCCTTACTCAAAAAATTAAAAAATTAATTAGTGCTTGTATTTCATTTTTAATAAAACTTACCATCATAAACTTAGGTAAATACCCTCGAAAAATCTAAAAGCTTAAGTTTCATGATAAGGTAAGGTAAAATTGCTCCTTAAGAAATATCGCATCGCAAAAGGAACAATAGGATACTCCCTTACAAGCCGAATTCTGAGATTGCGAGATCGCGATGCGAGACGACATATGAAAAATATATATCACATCGCATGCATCAAAGACCACTTACGCTTAAAAACCCTAATCGCCGATATGCGGCGGTGCATATCGCAAAATCGTATTTTGCAGAAATCACATTAACGAAATTGTCACATGCCGTGTTCCTACAATATTGCGATATAACAATATTGTGATAAAGCGACAGGGCGATATTGTGACAAAATGGTGGAATGGTATCATGAAAATGTGATACAGCAATCTTCGATATTGTGAAACAAATCGCAAAATTTCTTCATCATGAATCTTTCAGGCTCATTATTCGAGAAAATTTTTTCCTTGAACCAAGACCTGGTTATGCGCTTTAATGCTAATTAATGAGTTAGTTTCCAGTTGTTAATGAAATACGATTTTGCACTTATCAAAGAGTCAGTTCACGTAAGGTGGTATAATTTTTATGTCTTCGACATTTAAAAGCTTTCCCATCACCTTTCCTTACCATTATTCTCACCTCACTTGTAAACTGCAGGAACGAAGAACAAAGAACTATACAAAGAAGTACAGATGATATCATGGAGAAAAAAGGCAAAGCTCCGAGGTCTGAAGACAAAGAAATGACACCCTTGTATACAGACACCACCTGTAACAGAGATGCTGGTATCACTACTTTGGAAGGCATGTATAATCTACTTGAAGAAGAAAATCCCAAGGTGATGGAGGTTACGACTACTGCTAGTTCATAGGGGTCTTCCGAGGCATCAGTTGCAGATTTACCTTGTTCATTCTTGCACTAGATAGCAGCAAGGCCCAAAATTCTCCCCTACACAGATATGATTAAATGGGTATTGGACAGCGTGGACATAAAAAATAGACAATTTAAAACTCAGGGTCAAGGACTTATCGGCTCATTCGCTCAACAAGATTTGAAGCTCATGTATCATTTGCCAGAACCACGGGCGACTTATAACAAACAGTTCATAGAAAATTTTGTCAAAGAGGCAGAATGCACCAAACATTGGTCGAGGAGAGATGAACCACTGAAAAGGATAAACATGGTATGTATAGTACTAGTTCTCTCACTTCCCCATATTGTTTTGTTGCTGCTATGCTCTGTAGACTTTTCGGGAAACCAGACATTAAAAAATTCTCAGCTGACTGGCTACCATTGTTGGATGTTGTCACTAATTCTACTGTCATGGATTGGTCTAGAATATTGTCCAACAACTTAGCCGCTGCCATAGTAAATTACCGGTCTAAAAGAAATGTTTCTCGGAGAATTTATCCCCCATTCTACTTATCAGCATATGTAATGGATGTGATTTGCTATGTTTCCAAGTTTCTTGTAATGGGCTGGAAATGGACAACTCAAGACCCCTTACCCATTCACGTTTATCACAAGGAATTGTGGGATTCTAAGTTCCCTCCATTTCTCTACAAAATTTGTCATGGAGTTATGTTGCTCCTGCATTAGAGTCGGTCTGGTCAGTCCTCCGTCAGAGATCAAAACTCTTTATGCATTTCATGTTTAGGTGTCCCGCTCCATTCTCCCAGCTGCATTCCACTAGGGGCATGCCATAATCTGATGAAGAAGGTCATGATAGTCATTCCCCCTCATGTCTGGCTCTTGCTGGCTCAAGTCTTTTGTCAATAATCATCAAAGTCCATGACAGTCAAGGTCTGGTCCTTTAAAGGACAAAGGTCATTTTCGAAGCCTAGGTCTAGGAATTCATCAACTTGGTATTTGAACATGTCCAGTAAAGCCATGCAGGCTAGGGTGAGGCCCTTACATAGTTATGGTTCAAAGAGCTTCATCGTCATGCGGATAGACTTTGACTCTTCTTCAAAACTCTGTTTTGAAGAAAAGTTAAACAGTGTCATTTAGGACAAAATTTTCAAAAAAGTCGCCAGTTGATTTTTTCAGATGCAGTCATGGTTTCCATGGCCAAATGTCCTGTTGTGCGATCCCTGCAAAGAGTGCCGAAAATTTCATCATTTGAGCTAAAATTTCAAATGGAGAGTGAAAATCAGTGTGTCTTAAAGTCAGTGAAAAAGTGCCAAAACATAACATTAGAAAAATGGGTTTTTGAAGAGGCAAAAATTAAACCCATCTCTTCCAAGGCTATATATACAAATTTTTATCAAAACCAAAGGCATTGTGCTATTACAAGCCTTGTAGAAGCATTGTAAAGGTGTGAGTGTGCAATTGTGAGCATTTGAGTGAGTTGGAGGTGGTTTTAGAGGGTGCGGCGCATATACCCAGGAGCGCGGCACACACAGAGGGCGCGGTGCACATACAACCTACCCACAGTTTAATTTTTCTAAGGGCGTGGCGCATACCCAGGGCACGACGCACTAGGCTTTGCACGTGGCGCACATAGACAAGGGCCAAAACAAGTGCCCAAACGCTTCCAAATTTTGGTGAAGCACACCAAATTTAGAGGTAGGCCTTATGACATCCCTTGCTCATCACATTTTGTCAATGATATGGTGTTTATAGAGATGTTTCAATGCCACCAAAATGTATAAAATCAAACATAAGAAATCACCAAGAAACATGATGGATAGGGTTGTTAAAATGTGTTGTTAGTGCCAAGGTTTCATTCCACTCACCTTTTTCCCCTCACCTATCATTTTTCCCATCCTCCCTCTCTCATTTTTCCTAAAATCCCTACCCTAAACTACTACCAAACCCTCTCCCCTATCCCTCCACTATTTGGTCAACACAAAACCCCAAACCCTACCCCATCAAAATACCCAAACTCCTCCCATATCCCTAACAAATTTCTCCCTTTAACCCCTATTCCCATTACATCACTCCCTTCCTAACACTCCATGTTTCATTGTTCCCCTTGGTAACAGATATTACAAAGGCACCCAGCCTCACACCATCATCAAAGGCAGCCCAATCATAGTCCATACTGCATTCATGACATCACAACATTCATTAGAGTATGAGATGGAAACGCAAAGTGACTCTTCCTCAGAAGAGCAGGCTTCCAGGAGGCACCACAAGAGTGGCAAACATGTCAGGGATGAGCCCACTACCCTCACCGAATTACAAGAATGTCCTCTTGCCATGTCATGCTTCCAGCACCTATCATGTTTTGAATTTTTTCAAAGGGTGGCAAATGTTAGAGTTTATCATGAGTTGGCCTGTTTATTAGTGCTTCATCACATGGAGGTTAGTCTATCTTGGCCAAGGTCACTTTCACATTGACACCTGAAACTATATCAGTGGCAACAGGTATACCAAATGTTGAAGAATAGTAGCATAAGAAGAAGAAGGTGGATAGGCATTGGGCAACACTATGAGCCTTACATCAAGGCCAGATTCTTGAATGAGCTCACAAGAGTCTTTCCCTTCAGATACTTGAAAGATGAGTATGCTCCACTCATGAGATTGATCATGAAATACTTCAGCTGTGAGGGGAGGTTCTCTCGACTATATGCCTATCACATCCGCTTGCTCATGCACTTTACCAGGGTGAGGATGATGAACCTCCCATTTTTCATATGTAGGAACATAGAGAGGATGAACACCTTCATGCTGCATAAGAACCCCCAGCAGCAGCTTAACAGTGTGTTTTGCTTTGCTCTTATTTGGATTTTGGTAGACCATCAGTTGGGATTGCAGGGCATTTCTTGGGAGCACTTCATCTCCCGTGATTTCTTCAGCACATCAAAGGTACTTCAGAGCCAGAGTAGGAGCTGGGTGGTCCTTCTCATCATCATGAGCACCATGAGACCACTACCATGCCAGTTTTCGTTACATATCAGAGAGGCAGTAGGAACTTGTTTGCAGCACCAAAGTGAGTGTTATCGCCACCCAGGGTGGAAGGGGCCTCGCTTCTAGCATCATTGACACAGGTACTAGACAAGGGCAAGAAGACCATGCATGATGAGGGGCCATCAGGTGTGCAGGAGACCGATGTCATCCTCATTCAGGATGATGAGGCAGAGGTAGAAAATGCCAAACTTAGGATGACCATTCAGGAGCAGGACTCGGAGATCCAAGAGTTGATACTCAAGGTGGAGATGGCCAAATGGATCATCAAGTATCTGGAGTAGAGGAACAAGTAGCTTGAGGACTAGCAGGCAATCATGGAGCTGTAAAGAATCCGTGAGAATCGACAAGCTGCCCAACAGAGGAGGATCGAGCTCACCACCTTGGAGCAAGAGATCAACAATGACCGCAAGTCGTGGCTAGAGCAGGTCAATGTAAAATTGGAGAGGTTACTGGGGAAGGCCAACAGGGACAAAACCATATTGAGGAGGATGGCTTGTCATTACAGGGCACAGAACATGAGCGCAAAGGCCCGAATAAGGAGCTTGAAGGCCAAACTAAGCAAAGCAACGAAAGAGGCAAAAGGGCAAGATCGGCTTCAAATCTTGGCGGAAGCTTCTGTGGCCCAACAAAGTGCCTCTTAAAGAACCTCCAGCCCAAATTTCGAGAAATTTGGGACAATTTTGGTCGCATGGAAATTTTTTGGCACAAACACAGGTTTTTTCTGTATATGCGCCACGCCACCAGCACGACGCGTAGGATTGGGAGCTCAAAATGCGAAATGGTTTGCATTTTTAGATTCAGCATGCAAAATCACGACTACTGGCACTCAGGCAAGAAATTTGGGCATGATTTGAGTCTCCAGGAGGTCAAAAACACCCAAAAAATGGCCTCACTACCCCTATTTTGACACACAGGAAGCAATCTTGGGGGAATGAAGATTTGGAGGGGCAAATGAGCTCCAAATTCAAAAATTCTACTTGGGTTGGAAATTAGACAGGACAGGCTTTCTAGTGAGCATAATTGGGCACATTTTTGACTCCTACAAGTGCCTCAACACGGGCCTTAAAGTGGCGGAACGCATACAGAAAAGGGCGCAACGCATATAAAAAAATGCCCAAAATGCCTCTGTTTCGCAAAATTTCGCTTCCCGAATTTTCATAAGTGGACCCCCTCATCTACACTTCATTTTTGCGGCACCAAAGGTGGCTTTTAAAGAATTTTCACTCCAGATGGGCATCTATCCAAGTGGCAAAGGAAGGCAAAGGGTCCCCAAGCGATTTGTCACGTTTGTGGCGCTGCACCTGTAGCTGATGTTTGGCTCTCCACCTTCATTTTGTAATGATTCGAGTAACCCAAACCCTTGGGCGTTCTATCTCTTCATGGCACATTCTATATATTGTATGCAAACTATTTGCAAAGGGTTCGTTGGCTTGTAACTTTTGGGAGACTGTGGGAAAGAAACTATGTTTCTGCATTGTATATTTTTTACAGAGGATTAATGAAAGGCATTGGCTCTGTTTCATGAGATTCATGTGGTTGTGAGTGTAGCAAATGTGTCTCTTATGTTTCATATGTATCTTGTTATGTTTCATAGTTCATTTCATATTCATTTCCAGTGAAATTTTCTAAGTTAGCTAAGGTAGAATTCAATTTTATTACTCTACCTGTGGGAAAATTTCATGTTCAGTGTTCATTCTTCTGTTGAAAAGGATTCATGTTTGTCCATGCCCTTTTCACCCTCTTAATCAATCTCTCCATTCCGCACTATCTTAAACTAAATTGCTAGGCTTTCCGCTTATCTTGCCTCATGAAGTAATTCGTGCCTTTGTATTAAGTTCTCTGTTCATTGAGGTCCATTGGTCCCATACCATCCCAGAAACATAGTCATTCATAAAAATCACTTCTTATATTCATTCTCACTTACTAGCCTAAGATAAATAGTTCACTGTAAATCATCTCAGGCCTTTTCATTTATTTATTCACTGAGTGTGACTCAGAGAGAGCCCTCTCCTGTTCTAGTAGGGCTAGCTACCAGACTGAGCATGGTTTGTGGTTACGCTGAATTTTTCCTTCTTTCAGCCAAAGGCAGATTTAGGTGCTAACATAGTGGCGACTACACTGGGGAAGAAATCAATCCCCTTGCTTCTTAATAATTCTAAGCTTTCAGATGATAAGTTTAGGATTTGATAGGCTGAGTAAAGTTGGTTGTGTCCTTTGATTTTTCTCAATAGCATGCTGGCTTCTAGAAGATACACCAGAGCTAATCCAGACCCCGACCCTCTACAAATCTATGAAAATCTCGATTTGATTTGAAGAATTCGTTGTAAAGAAAGCTCTATATCGCCCGTGCTCAAATCCCATTCATGCCCAGACATTTTTGAGTATATTGAAGAGCTAGAGTTTGATGAGCCGTTTGAATTATTGTTGTTCACAACCAAGTCCGAAAGAGCAGTTGACTCTACTGTCCATAATCCACAGTTTCTTGTAGACTTGGAGAGGGAAAGGGCCAACCGGTCCATTGATAACTACATAGTAGCTCAGCTTCAAACTCCAATTCCTAGCCCCTTAAAAACTATGCACACTCCTCCAACACCCCCGAGGACAAATCCACCAAGAGTGATGGCTGCCTGTTTTGCACCTATTGTCTTGCCTCAAGTTTTAGATGATATGCCCGTTGATTACCAAATCCCATTTTTTGATGGCACTCCTAATGGAATTACTGCTCAACAACATGTGGATAGAATGGCAGACTTCTATGAACTGCATGATATCGATGCAGAAAATGTGGCAATGAGACTTTTTGTACAGACATTTGCAGGTGAAGTGAGGAAATGGTTCAGAGGTTTGCCGGCTACTTGTATCGCTACCTTGGCTGACTTACAAAGACAATTTTTAAACCACTGGGAAGTGAAGAAGAATCCTCTTCAAATTCTAGTCTAATATGAGCAAATCAAAAGAAACGCTGGTGAGTCAATCCAAGATTATTGCACTAGATGCAATACAGTTTATAATGAAATTCCAGATAATCTAAGGCCACCTGTGGGACTAGCTATGTTGAATTTCCCGGATGGTTTTGATGCTGACATGGATTATCAATTGAGAGAAAGAGAATCGGCCACAATGGAAGACATGCAAAAGATAACGGTCAGCGTTGAAGCAAATCTACTAACCAAGAGAGCTAGAGCAAAAGCAGAGAAGAAGGTCACTGCAAAGGAAGAATCTTCCTCGATAGATCAACTACTTCAGAAGGTAGAGCAGATGCTTGAAAGAGTGAAACTTGACAAACCAGAGCCAGAAGTCAGAAATCCTAACTTCTGTGGCCAACAACAACCATAGTATAGAATAAGACAGAGAGATAAACGAGCCCAAGAGCCGATTGCACAACAACCAGTACAGACACCTTTACAGCAAAATTTTGTGCATGGACTAGAATTAGATGAAACAAGAATGTAATAGGTGAAGAAAATCACCTCTTTACTCCTGATGATTCGCCTACTTATCTCACTGAAGAGGAGGAGTATGTAAGGAATTCAGCAGCACACAAAGATGTAAATTTCATTCTAGCAAGCGACACCATCTTGGAGGAGGAATCAGATGATGTTATGCTCTTAACTTGCAAATGATACCCAAATACAGAATATGCGAAGAAAAGAGACCCAGAATACAGAATATGCGAAGAAAAGATACCCAGAACACAGAATAGCAATGAATTTATTATTCAGAGAGTAATGTTCACTTGCCTCTTCGAGGGGGCAACCTCCAATAGAGCAGAGCTCGATTACAAAAATAAGACACGATGCTCCTCGCAGGGAGTTACTATCCTTTATATATGACTCCTACGAGTAATACCACGGGTCAATACCGCTTATTACTAATACCATCTATCTAATACTATGGTCCATTTGCAACTAACTGTGGTTCCTTTATTAATTATGGATTAACCACTTACAATTATTAATATGGGCTTTATTGACTCTTGACTATGACGTGACCCCATTACATAGATAAGGGGGTTAGGGTGGGACCCTAACATGCCCACCCCCTTAAGACTAGCCTTGTCCTCAAGGCTGAAGCTGCGGAAACTGCTGCAGAATAGTGGTTGGCTCCCAAGTTGCATCTTCTGGAGAGGTGTCTTTCCATTTGACGAGGACTTCCTTAATCATGCGGCCGCGCAGTTGCTTGACTCGTGTGTTGAGGACCTGTTCCGGTTGAAGCCAGATGGATCCTTCTTCGTCCAATTCTGTGAGACTAGTCTGAATTGTGCAATTGTTCCCAATCACTTTCTTGAGGCATGAGACATGAAAAACTGGATGGATTTTTGCAGTAGGTGGCAAGACAACTTGTAGGCCACTTCTCCAATGCGTTGAAGTACTTGATAGGGTCCGTATAATTTGGGAGAGAGTTTCTGACATCCCTTGTCTTTGAGTGATGTTTGCTTGTATGGTTGGAGCCGTAAAAAGACCCGATCCCCTTCTTGAAAGTGGAACTCTGAGCGATGCTGGTCTACCTGTTGCTTCATGCGGTTCTGAGCTTGATGAAGATTTTCTCTAAGATGGGTGAGCATAGTTGCGCGGTGTTGTAGGAGTTGATCCACTGCTTGGACTTTTGAGCATCCCTTGAGATATGAAGTAGGTGAGGGCCGGAGTTAACCATATACTGCTTCATAGGGGGTCATTTTAGTGGTGGCATGATAGTTGGTGTTATACCACCATTCTGCCAGAGGAAGCCACTGTACCCAAAGGTGTTGTTTTCCTGAAGTAAAACACCTAAGGTAGGTTTCTAGACATTTTTTGACAGCTTCAGTTTGACCATTTGTTTGTGGATGGTAGGAAGTACTGAGTTTTAGTTGAGTGCCTTGGATTCTGAAGAGTTCCTGCCAAAAATTGCTGGTGAAGATCGGGTCACGGTCAGACACAATAGAAATAGGCATGCCATGCAATTTGAAGATCTGATCCATGAAAGTTTGAGCAACCAAGGTGGGTGTAAACGGGTGGGGGAGAGCGCAGAAATGAGCATACTTCGACAATCGGTCCACAACCACCATGATGACTGACTTGTTCCCTGACTTTGGAAGACCTGTAATGAATCCATAGAAACTTCGGTCCAAATGGATGCCGGAATGGGCAATGGTTGTAAGGTGCTTGGTGTGTTGACTGTTTCCCCTTTGTGGTGTTGACAGACCTCGCATTTGGTTATGAATGTAAGGATGTCCTTTTTCATGCCTGTCTAGAAAAATGATCTTCTGGTGTGAGCATACGTCTTCTGAAAGTCTGAATGTCATGCAATGGGTGATGAGTGCATCTCTGCCAAAATGCGACTTTTGAAGGTGGATGTTGGTGATATTACGACTCTGTCCTTGTAGCGAAGAATATCATCCTACCACGAGTAGCCCTTGGTGGAATTTGGATCTGCCTGTAATTAAGAAATGAGTTGGGAGAGCTCGGGGTGTGAAAACCATTCTCTGCGAGCTTCTTCAATCCATTCTGGAATGGGGAGGGAAATAGCTAGCAGGGTACTTTCCTCCTCAAATTGCGAGATAATGCATCTGCTACACTATTGTCTTTCCCTTTCTTGTAAATGATCTCATAATCATATCCCAGCATTTTGGCTAGCCATTTATTTTGTTGTGGGGAGGATAGGCGTTGCTCCAAAAAATATTTAAGACTGTGATGATCTGTGCGGATTTGGAAATGTCGCCCCAATAAATAAGTTCGCCAGGTGTCGACTGCATGTAAGATGGCCATCATTTCCTTCTCGTATGTAGATTGGCCCTTATTCTTCCCACTGAGTTGCTGGCTTGTGAAGGCCAACGGTCTCCCTTCCTGCATTAAAACTGCGCCAATACCTGTTCCTGAAGCATCACATTCAATGACGAATGATTTGGTGAAGTCAGGTAGTGCTAAAACTGGAGTGGAACACATGGTATTTTTTAGAGCTGTAAAGGCGTGTTGTGCTTTCTTTAGGAGTTGGGTGAGGGGCTTCGCTATGCGACCATAGTTGTGGACAAATTTACGATAATACCCTGTGAGACCCAAAAATCCTCGCAAGATCTTCAAGGTCTTAGGGTGAGGCCATTCCTGCATTGCTTGGATCTTTTTGGGGTCCACCTTGACACCCTCATGCCCCACAATGTGGCCCAAATACTCTACCTCTGCCCTGCCAAATGAACACTTGGACATCTTGACAAATAATTTATGCTTGTGAAGCAGTTGCAAGAGTATAGCTACATGCTGCAGATGCGCTCCAAGTGCAACTATAGATGAGGATGTCATCGAAGAAGAGAAGGACAAATTTCCTGAGATATGGCTTGAGAATGTGGTTCATAAGGCTCTGAAAAGTAGAGGGGGCATTACAAATACCAAATGGCATGACCAGGAATTCATAGTGGCCTTCATGAGTTCTGAAAGCAGTCTTGGGTATGTCGACTTCCTTCATGCGGATCTGGTGGTAACCCGAGCGAAGATCCAACTTCGTGAAAAATTGAGCCCCATTGAGTTCATCCAGCAAATCATCAACCACCTGGATGGGAAATTTATCTTTGACTGTCAGCTTATTGAGGGCCCTGAAGTCAGGAGACATCTGCCACTCCTCATATTTTTTGAGCACCATAACCACTGGGGATGAATAAGGACTCATGCTGGGATGAATGACCCCTGCTTCCAAAAGTTCCTTGATGATTTTTTCTATTTCGTTCTTTTGGGTGAACGGATATCTGTATGGGCGCACATTTGGGGGTTGGGCCCCTGGAACCAAGGTGATGCTATGATCATGTTCCCCTCATGAGGGTGGAAGCCCTTGAGGCTTGTCAAAGACCGGTAGATGGTTGTTTAAAATCTGTTGCATCTCAGGATGAAGTGGCGGCTGCTTGGTTTCGACTCCCTGGATGGCATTAAATTGAGCTACCACTCCATGATTGCCCTTTTTTAACAATTTTTCCATCCTATGCGAGCTTATGATAGAGGGGGCTCCTGCCTGGAGTCCTCGGAGGGTATGTGTGTGGTTGTTCTGCTTAAAACTCATATACAACTCCTGGAAATCCATTGTGATTGGCCCAAGAGTGCGGAGCCAGTCAGCGCCGAGGACAATGTAACAACCCCCCATGTTTATGGCAAAAATGTGGGTTTTCAACTGATAATCCCCCATTTAAAGTTTTACATTTTCACAACGGCCTTCACATTTCATTGTGCCTCCATCTGCAATTTGAACTTGGAAGTTAGAGACTGCTCGTACAAAGCAATGCACTGTTTCTGCGACTTTTTGGTGGATGAAATTATGTGTACTTCCACTATCAATTGTAACTACTACTGGGCGATGTTTAATAAACCCTCTGATTTTGAGCGTTTGAGGGGAAGAAATCCCTGCCAAGGCATGCAATGAAATAACTGGTCCATCAGAGACATTTTCCTGTTGGTTATCGTCCTCTAGCGGCTCATGTTCCTCAAGTGGAGGATCTTCCTCTGTTGAGTTGTAGTCAGTGGCATCTATTTGAAAGAATTTGGGCTCCTTACATTTATGACCTGGGGAGTATTTTTCATCACAGTAGTAACATAGTCCTTGCTTCCTTCTTTCGGCCATTTCTGCAGGGGAGACCTTTTGGACCTTAAGTGTTTGAGTCGTGTTCTGCGCCTGTGGGAGACGACCTTTAGTGGGGAAGTTTGGGCAACTGTATTGGGCTGCTAATGCACGTTCCACCTTATGAGCTACCTGGCAAGCCTCCGTCCACGTGGGAGGGTGGTGAAGTAGAGCTTGAGCTCTGATGGCTTCTTTAAGACCACTGATCAAACATTCCGTGTAGAACTCATCTGTGAGACCCTTAGTGCGGAAGCTAAGATTTCAAAAGAATTAATATATTCCTCTACTGTACCAGTCTGTCTGAGCTTAGCGAGACGACCCAAATAAGAGTCTTCTTGTTAAAAGCGATCTCGAAGAGCTTTGGTAAATTGGGTCCAAGTTCTAAAATATCCATTACTACGCTGATTCCATTCCCACCATTGCCACCATTCATTGTCGAAGTACATGCTCCCCAACATAAGCTTAGTCGCATCATCTAGGATATGATTCAATTTGAAATACTGGTCCATTTGTGCTAGCCATGCTGCTACGTGAGAACCATCAAATTTATGCATATCCAACTTAGGAGGTCGTTGACTGGGTGGTGGATGGGTGTGCCAGACGTGAGGAGAGTGGCTAGATTCACCATAAATGCCTTCATGGCCATTATACCCCTCCTCGTGGGCTTGCTCCTTGCCTTTTCCCTGTAATTTCTCTAGCTGAAGACTTACTCATTTAAGCGTGTTGTTCATGCTATCCAGATCTAGTCTGTCAAGCTGAGTTTGGATTTTGTTCACAGTTTCTTCTAGTTTGTCCATCCTTTCATTGGCCATCGCTTGAGCTCTAGTTGCTACCATACACCGACCTGATGAAAAATTGGGACTGCCAAAAAAAAAAAATTTGCCCAATTAATTGAATGGTACCACCATGCTCAGCTCGTCGTCCTGATTTTAATGGGCTATATCACCAATAAGCATCCCGAAAGATCTCAGACTTTTTTTTTTTTTACTCCTAACGGAGTTTTACTCCTTCTTGATCAATAATGCAGTCGCCAAATCCTCAAAATGTTAATGCGACCAAAAGTCTCGCGACAATTATACCCTGGTATAGGAACCCTGCACAACGCTTCTGGTCTGGTGGATCTGAGAGATCTGAATGGCGGCTCGGGTAGCGCTGGACGGCTGAACTGACTGCTTCTGCAGATTTGATGAATCTAATAGATCGGAACTGGTTGGTTGGGACCGATTTCTACTGCTGCTGCACTCCTTTGCTCAAGCGGATCTGGAAGAGATGATGATTAAAAAAGGAACTAGGGTCTTGAGGAGTGTCAGGTGCTACAGATCGCAATATACATAAGGGTCTAGCAGTAGTACTCGGCCCAATGTTTCAGGGCTCTAACTAAGGAGGGTCGACCGTACCCTTAGCCGCACCACCCGACTACCCTATCGTACGGGCGAGTAATCTCTTCGAGTGCTGTTCTCGGTGTACTGTAGCCGCAAGACGGTCACTGGTTTATCTATGGCGATGTTTTCAGGGAGCCTATGGGGCTTCCGATATACCCATAGGGTACGTGGAAGACAGTCCGTGCGCGGTTCTGTCTAATGTGCTACTACTCGAAGGGGTACCCACAGGGGTTACAAGGGAGTCAAACAAACGTGACCACATCTTGTATTTCCTATGTGCATGCCTCCCCAAATCCGCAGATTTATGCGCTCAACGACAAATCACGTGGTTTAAAGACGTTGGAACACGTCTCGAGGAAAAAAAAATTTGCTACTAAATGGAGATCCCACCGGCCCTAGAAAGTGCTCTGATACCACTTGTTATGCTCTTAACCTGCAAATGATACCCAAATACAGAATATGCGAAGAAAAGAGACCGAGAACACAGAATATGCGAAGAAAAGATACCCAGAACATAATGGCAATGATTTTATTA
>APFE030139122.1:24295-73054 GCA_000404065.3 Pinus taeda | reverse complement strand
TTGGTAAATTGGGTCCAAGTCCTAAAATATCCATTGCAACGTTGATGCCATTCCCACCATTGCCACCGTTCATTGTCGAAGTACATGCTCCCCAATATAAGCTTAGTCGCATCATCTAGGATATGATTCAATTTGAAATACTGGTCCATTTGTGCTAGCCATGCGGACGCGTGAGAACCGTCAAATTTATGCATATCCAACTTAGGAGGTCGCTGATTGGGTGGTGGATGGGTGTGCCAGACGTGAGGAGAGTGGCTAGATTCACCGTAAATGCCTTCATGGCCATTATACCCCTCCTCATGGGCTTGCTCCTTGTCGTTTGACATAAGATCCTCCTTGCCTTTTCCCTGCAATTTCTGTAGCTGGATACTTACTCCTCTAAGCTCTGTGTTCATTCTATCCAGATTACGGGCTGAGTTTGGATTTCGTTCACAGTTTCTTCCAGTTTGTCCATCCTTTCATTGGCCATCGCTTGAGCTCTAGTTGCTACCATACACCGACCTAATGAAAAATTGGGACCGCCAATTTTTTTTTCCCAATTAATTGAATGGTACCACCATGCTCAACTCGTCGTCCTGATTTTAATGATATATATCACCAATAAGCGTCCCGGAAGATCTCAAACTTTTTTTTTTTTACTCCTAGCGAAGTTTTACTCCTTGATCAATACTGCAGTCGCCAAATCCTCAAAATGTCAATGCGGCCAAAAGTCTTGCAACAATTATACCCTGGTATAGGAACCCTTCACGATGCTTCTGGTCTGGTGGATCTGAGAGATCTGAATGGCGGATCGGCTAGCGCTGGACGGCTGAACTGACTGCTTTGGCAGATCTGATGAATCTAATAGATCGGAACTGGCTGATTGGGACCGATGTCTGCTGCTACTGCACTCCTTTGATCAAGCGGATCTGGAAGAGATGATGAGTAAAAAAGGAAACTAGGGTCTTGAGGAGTGTCAAGTGCTACAGATCGCAATATACATAAGGGTCTGGCAGTAGTACTCGGCACAATGTTTCAGGGCTCTAACTAAGGAGGGTCAACCGTACCCTTAGCCGTACCACCTGACTACCCTATCGTACGGGCGAGTAATCTCTCTGAGTGTTGTTCTCGGTGTACTGTAGCCGCAAGACAGTCGTTGGTTTATCTATGGCAAGGTTTTTAGGGAGCCTATGGGGCTTCCGATATACCCAGAGGGTACATGGAAGACAGTCTGTGCGCGGCTCTTTCTAATGCGCTACTGCTCGAAGGGGTACCCACAGGGGTTACAAGGGAGTCCAACAGACGTGACCACCTCTTGTATTTCCTGTATGCATGCCTCCCCAAATCCGCAGATTTATGCGCTCAACGACAGATCCTATGGTTTAAAGACGCCAGAACATGTCTCGAGCCAAAAAAAAAAAAAAATCTACTAAATGGAGATCCCACCGGCCTTGGAAGTGCTCTGTGATACCACTTTTATGCTCTTAACCTGCAAATGATACCCAAATACAGAATATGCGAAGAAAGAGGGACCCAGAATACAGAATATGCGAAGAAAAGATACCCAAAACCACAGAATAGGCAATGAATTTATTATTCAAAGAGTAATGTTCACTTGCCTCTTCGAGGGGGCAACCTCCAATAGAGCAGAGCTCGATTACAAAATAAGACATGATGCCCCTCGCAGGGAGTTTCTATCCTTTATATATGACTCCTACGTGCAATACCACGGGCCAATACTGTGTATTATTAATACCATCTATCTAATACTATGGCCCATTTGCAACTAACTGTGGTTCCGTTATTAATTGCGGATTAACCACTTACAATTATTAATATGGGCTTTATTGACTCTTGACTATGACGTGGTCCCATTACATAGATAAGGGGGGTAGGGTGGGACCCTAACGGATGAATACCAAAGAGGCTACATGAATGCTTTGGCCGCCCAACAGCAGCGATATTTACTTAGAAACAGAGATGTGCCGGTCAGACCCATTCGGAAAAAGAAGGATGTTGAAGCGTCAAAGAATGATTCAGCAGTTACACAAAGGAAAGGAAAAGAGGCGGTTGATCCGGAGAGCAGCAAATGAACATCAGCAGAACCATCACATCAGCAAGTTGCATTGAAAGAAAAGGAGAGGAAAGAAATCCCAGTCAAAGAGGTAGAAAAGATTCCCGCTTTCAATTTAGAGAATGAGATTTCTAAATTGAAGATATCCATCCCCTTGACTGAAATAATGAAGAACAACAGTTATAAAGGACAAGTATCTAAATGTTGAATTTGGACCCAATGTCCGACATGGTGAATGTTGAAGATGATCAACCTGAAATGATTTTTGGGCCAACATCAAATGGTGAGTCTCCTGATAATGATATGCCACCTTTTTACATCAGTCTAAGGTTGCATGATTTTGTGTTACATAATGCCATGTTCGATTCCGGAGCTTCTCACAATCTCATGCCCATGGCAATCATGGATAAGCTTGGGCTGGACATCACCCGGAAATATCATGATCTCTATTCATTTGATTCCAGCAGAGTAAGATGTATAGGTCTCATCAAAGAATTGGTTGTGAGTTTGGATTAGCTCCCAATGAAGAATGTTTTGATGGATGTTGTGGTAGCATACATTCCTCCAAGGTTTGGCATGCTTCTTTCTAGGTCTTGGGTAGAAACTGAAAGGGACACTACAGCTAGATTTCTTCTATGCAACGATTCCAGTATTTGGAAAATTGAGGAAATTGTATCGGGAACAAAAAATGAAGTACATTATCACAAGCAAGGAGAAACCAATAAATCATTCCTATTAACTATGTACATACAGATTTAGAGTCTTTTGTTTTGTATTCAGATAGTTTAAATGATATAGATAGTCAGTTCGTAGAAGTAGATGATATTCCGAAAATAATAGAAAATTTCAGAGAAGTTTTGAAGAAAGAAGAACAAGAACAGCAGAACACCATTGGGCAATCAGTTGAAAGAAATGGGCAGCAAGCAGACAAGGCACAACAAACAGATTTCCAACATTTGCAAGAGGAGGAAGAAGGTTTGTGGACCATGGATTTCAATGGAGCAGTGGGAAATGATGGCGCTGGAATTGGAATTTGGGTACGCAATCCTTTCTCTGCCCCAAACAAAGTCCCTAGTAACGTATGGGTATGCTCTTAGAACTTGGCTTTTGAGTGTTCAAATAATGAAGCTGAGTATGAAGCTTTGATTGCTGGCCTAAATATTTTAAGAAAGCTGAACACCAAGAGGATTTCAGTATATGGTGACTCTGAATTGGTTATCAAGCAGGTTAGAGATGAATATCAAGCAAAGAATCCCAGGATGCGGGCCTACCGTAATGCAGTCCTAGACATTTTAAAATTATTTTCAGAATACACATTAATATGTGTGCCTCTTCTACAAAATAGTATTGTTGATTCTCTTGCCAAGGCAGCGAGTAGTTTGAAGATCCCTATGAACTCTAGCAACAAATTAAAAATCCATGTCAAGCATCATCCAACTGTTCCTGACAATCAGAGATATTGGCAAGTGTTCCAAGATGACGAGGAGATTGATGATTTTCTGCAAAACAAAGGCAAGTTCAAAGAGACCTCAATTGATGAAGAAAATGATGATGGAAAAGGTAATGGTACAGATGAGGTATAGATTAATGAAATGGACGTGTTGCAGTTGAAGAATAACGTTATTCCCAAAGGCTTTATACCTCTAGAAGAACTCTTTGATCAAGATGATGTAGCCCGCAAGCCAACATTGGAGCCAACAGAGAAGGGTGTGGAAGAGGTCAATATCGGGACAGCTGCAAATCCTAAATTGGTAAAATTGTCCAAAGCATTGCCACAAAGATCAAGGAAAAATATATCAGTTTGATGTCTTCATTTGCATATTTGTTTGCTTGGGACTATTTTGACTTAAAGACATATGACACCAATATAATTCAGCACACTATACCCATCAAGCCCAATCAAAAACCATTTAGACAGAAGTTGAGAAGGCTAAATCCAAAGTTGCTGCCATCTATTGAAAAGGAGATCAACAGGTTGTAAAAATCAGGGATCATTGTGCCAATCAGATTGTCAGATTAGATCTCAAACTTGGTGCCCGTAAGGAAGAAGAGCGGTGAGGTTCGCTTATGCATTGATTTCAGAAATCTCAAAAACGTTTCATTGAAGGACAACTATCCATTGCCCAAAATGGACCATATACTTTAGCGAGTAGTGGGAGCATCTCGTATGTCACTGCTTGATGGTTATTCCGGATATAACCAAGTTTCTGTGCATGAGGATGACTGAGACAAGACAACATTCACCACTCCATGGGGAACCTTTCATTACGCGAAAATGCCTTTCGGTTTGAAGAATGCAGGTGCCACATTTCAGCGGGCAATGGACTTGGCTTTTGTAAATGAGAAGGATGTCTTTTTGGTGGTGTATTTGGATGATTTGACGGTGTTTTCTAAATCTGATGAAGAGCACATGCACCATCTTAAAACCATCTTCCTAAAGCGCAGAAAATATGGCTTATCGCTGAACCCAAAGAAGAGTTTGTTTGCCATGGAAGAAGGCAAACTACTCAGGAACATTATCTCAAAGGATGGAATCTGTATTGACCCAGCACGTGTGCAAGTAATTCAGCAAATCGATCTGCCCGGAAATAAAAAAGAGATACAATCGTTCAATGGTAAGATGAATTTCCTACGCCACTTTGTACCCAATCTTGCTAAGCATATAAGAGAGATGACAAACATGATTAAGAAGGACAGCCAAGTGAAATGGATGGAAGAGGCTGGAAAATCTTTCAATTTTGTCAAATTGGCTCTTTCCTCAGCTCCAGTTCTAGTCAGCCCAGACTACACTCAGGATTTCATATTGTTTTCATTTGCTTTGGAGCATACTATGGCAGCGGTATTATTGCAGAAGAGAGATGATCATGAAAGACCCATTTCATTTTTCACCAGAGCTATAAGAGACGCAGCTTTAAAGTATAACATTATTTAGAAATTGAAAGATTTCTGAGTGTATATTCTACATTCTCACATTCTGGCCTATGTTCCTAATGTTGCTGTAAAAGATGTTTTAGTGCAAACCGATCTGGAAGGAAGAAGAGGAAAGTGGATTGTAGCCTTGTTGGAATATGTTGTGGAAATAAAGCCCACAAAGCTGGTGAAAGGATAGGGATTGGCGAAACTAATGGCTGAATCAAACTTGCATGCCTTGGACATAAATCTGATCGCTGCTATGTCTGATGAGAATGATGAAGAATTGCCAATTTAGGTATCTGAAATGTTTGCTCTTTCTCCATGGTATTCAGATATCATATATGTGCTCAAAAATTTGTCACCACTGCTCGGCATCACTAGAAACAAAGCGAGAATGCTCAAGTTGAAGGTTGCCAAGTTTTTCATTCTTAATTCTACAATGTATTGGAAAGATCTCGGTGGCATCTTGTTAAATTGTTTGGTGGAAAAGGAAGCGAAGAAAGTCATGGAGGACTGCCACCAAGGAGACTGTGGTGGTCATCTTTTTTGGAAGTCAACAGTAAACAAAATTTTGAGAGCAGGGTACTATTGGTATATAAGATGGTCAAGCACTATCATAAGTGTTAGATTTTTGAAGGAAAGTGGAAGTTACAGCCTCTACCACTCAAGCCCATAGAGGTGAGTGCCCCTTTTCAGCAATGGGGGTTGGATATCATTAGCGAAATTCATCCCGCTTCTTCCGAACAACATAGATGGATCCTCACAACCACAGATTACTTCACAAAATGGATTGAGGTGATTCCCACCAGACAAGCTACAAATGCGGTAATCATTTCATTCCTAGAAAATAACATCTTGTCTCGCCTTGGTTGTCCGGATAAGCTAATCACTGATAACGCAACAACTTTCAAATCAAAAAGGATGGTAGAGTTTTGTCATAAATATCACATCATTTTGGGTCATTCAATTGCCTATCATCCAGAAGGCAATGGATTGGTGGAATCTTCAAAACAATCATTGGTCAACATAATCAAGAAGCTGCTGGAAATAAATAAGAAGAGATGGCATAACAGGTTGGTAAATGCACTTTGGGCTGAACGGGTCAGTTAGAAGAAATCCATAAGTACGTCACCATTTGAGCTTGTTTATGGAGTTGATACAGTATTTCCTTCCTCTCTCCCTTCCTCGGTTGTCAAACTTCTTCAGGAGGCTGACAATGAAGAATATCCCATGCAGAGAAGGCTGAATCAAATGGTCCACTTGCAGCAGACTAGAGAAGACGTTTTCAAGAACACATCCAAATTGCAGGAGAAAATCAAGAAAATTTATGACAGAAAGGCAAAGGTGGATAAATTTTAGGTGGATGATGTGGTGTTGAAGTGGGATGCAAGGAATGAGGAGAAAGGCAAGCACGGTAAGTTCGAGAACCTCTGGAAAGGTCCTTTCAAGATTGCAGCATAATGGGGGCAGAATGCCTTTCTTCTGAAGGAAATAAATGGGGAATATTGTCCAGGAGGGCCGATCAATGGTTGGCTTCTCAAGAGGTACCATTTCTAAGTTATTAACGCTGCTTCCACTGTCACTGTAAATACCATTTTATTTCAGTCTAGTTAGAGTTGGTTAAGTTAGCCTTTAGGTCATTTCAATGTCAAGTTTGAGTCAGTTTTTTGGTCATTTCAGTTTCATAAATGAGTCAGAGTCTTGTATTATTTATCAAAATGATGACTCCATAGCCCAATGGACGAAGGCACTATCTAGCTCTTCCAGAGATCTGTTGTTCTTGGAACCTCCAAGGAGCTACCATCCCCCATTGGAGCCAATGTTAGAGTCGGTCTGATCAGTCCTCCATCAGAGATCAAAACTCTTTATGCATTTCATGTTTAGGTGTCCCACGCCATTCTCCCAGCTGCATTCCACTAGGGGCATGCCATAATCTGATGGAGAAGGTCATGATAGTGATTCCCCCTCATGTCTACCTCCTGCTGGCTCAGGTATTTTGTCAATAATCATCAAAGTCCATGACAGCCAAGGTCTGGTCCTTTAAAGGACAAAGGTCATTTTCGAGGTCTAGGTCTAGGAATTCATCAATTTGGTCTTTGAACATGTCCAGTAAAGCCATGGAGGACAGAGTGAGGCCCTTACATAGTTATGGTTCAGAGAGCTTCATCGTCATGCGGATAGACTTCGACTCTTCTTCAAAACTCTATTTTGAAGAAAATTCAAACAGTGTCATTTATGACAAAATTTTCAAAAAAGTCGCCAGCTGATTTTTTTAGATGCAGTCATGGTTTCCATGGCCAAATGTCCTATCATGCGATACCTGCAAAGAGTGTCGAAAATTTCATCATTTGAGCTAAAATTTCAAAGGGAGAGTGAAAATCAGTGTGTTTTAAAGTCAGTGAAAAAGTGCCAAAACACAACATTAGAAAAATGGGTTTTTAAAGAGGCAAAAATTAAACCCATCTATTCCAAGGCTATATATACAATTTTTTATCAAAACCAAAGGCATTGTGCTATTACAAGGCTTGGAGAAGCGTTGTAAAGGTGTGAGTGTGCAATTGTGAGCATTTGAGTGAGTTGGAGGCAGTTTTAGAGGGCGCGATGCATATACCCAGGAGCGCGGCGCACATACAGCCTGCCCACAGTTCAATTTTTCTAAGGGCACGGTGCATACCCAAGGTGCGGCACACTGAGCTTTGCGCGCGGCGCACACAGACAAGGGCCAAAACAAGTGCCCAAATGCTTCCAAATTTTGGTGAAGCACACCAAATTGAGAGGTAGGCCTTATGACATCCCTTGCTCATCAAATTTTGTCAATGATATGGTGTTTATAGATATGCTTCAATGCCACCAAAATGTATAAAATCAACCATAAGAAATCACCAAGAAACATGATGGTTAGGGCTGTTAAAATGTTTAGAGAATTTTCGGCGAAATCACATGAATAATCTTTTGTCGACGCGTTTCGAACCAACCAGTGTGGTTCATCGTCAGGACAAGTTGAAGAACCAATCCAGCCCAGCTGTTAAAATGTGTTGTTAGTGCCAAGGTTTCACTCCACTCACCTTTTTCCCCTCACCTATAATTTTTCCCATCCTCCCTCTCTCATTTTTCCTAAAATCCCTACCCTAAACTACTACCAAACCCTCTCCCCTATCCCTCCACTATTTGGTCAACACAAAACCCCAAACCCTACCCCATCAAAATACCCAAACGCCTCCCATATCCCTAACAAATTTCTCCCTATAACCCCTATTCCCATTACATCACTCCCTTCCTAACACTCCCTGTTTCATTGTTCCCCTTGGTAACAGATATTACAAAGGCACCCAGCCTCACACCATCATCAAAAGGTAGCCTAATCACAGTCCATACTACAGTCATGACATCACAGCATTTGTCAGAGTATGAGATGGAATTACAAAGTGACTCTTCCTCAGAAGAGCAAGCTCCCAGGAGGCACCACAAGAGTGGCAAACATGTCAGGGATGAGCCCACTACCCTCACCGAGTTACAAGCATGTCCTCTTGCCATGTCATTCTTCCAGCACCTATCATGTTTTGAATTTTGTGAAAGGGTGGAAAATGTTAGAGTTCATCATGAGTTGGCTCATTTATTAGTGCTTCATCTACATGGAGGTCAGTCTATCTTGGTCTGGGTCACTTTCACATTGACACCTGAAGCTATATCAATGGCAACAGGTATACCAAATGTTGGAGAATAGTGGCATAAGAAGAAGAAGGTGGATAGGCAAAACTATGAGCCTTACATCAAGGCCAGATTCTTGAATGAGCTCACAAGAGTCTTTCCCTTCAGATACTTGAAATATGAGTATGCTTCACTCATGAGATTGATCATGAAATACTTCAGCTGTGAGGGGAGGTTCTCTCGACTATATGCCTATCACATCCGCTTGCTCATGCACTTTACCAGGGTGAAGATGATGAACCTCCCATTTTTCATATGCAGAAACATAGAGAGGATGAATACCTTCATGCTGAATACGACCCCCCAACAGCAGCTTAACAGTGTGTTTCACTTTGCTCTTATCTGGATTTTGGTAGATCATCAGTTGGGATTGCAGGGCATTGCTTGGGAGGACTTCATCTCCCGTGATTTATTCAGCACATCACAGTACTATCAGAGCCAGAGCAGGAGCTGGGTGGTCCTTCTCATCATCATGAGCACCATGAGACCACTACCATGCTAGTTTTCGTTACATATCAGAGAGGCAGTAGGAACTTGTTTGCAGCAGCAAAGCAAGTGTTATCTCCACCCAGGGTGGAAGGGGCTTCGCTTCCGGCATCAGCAACGCAGGTACTAGATAAGGGCAAGAAACTCGTGCATGATGAGGGGCCATCAGGTGTGTAGGAGACCGATGTCATCCTCATTCAAGATGATGAGGCAAAGGCAGAAAATGCCAAACTTAGGATGACCATTCAGGAGCAGGACTCGGAGATCCAAGACTTGATACTCAATGTGGAGAGGTCCAGATGGATCATCAAGTATCTGGAACAGAGGAACAAGCAGCTTGAGGACCAGCAGGCAATCATGGAGTTGCAAAGCATCCGTGAGAATCGACAAGCTATCTAGCACAGGAGGATCGAGCTCACCACCTTGGAGCAAGAAATGACTGTGAGTCATGGCTAGAGCGGGTCAATGTACACTTGGAGAGACTGTTGGAGAAGGCCAATAGGGAAAAAACCATATTGAGGAGGATCGCTTGTCATTACAAGGCACGGAACATGAGCGCAAAGGCACGAATAAGGAGCTTGAAGGCCAAACTGCGCAGAGCAACAAAAGAGGCAAAAGAGAAAGATTGGCTTCGAATCTTGGCGGAAGCTTCTGTGGCCCAACGTAGTGCCTCTTAAAGAACCTCCAGCCCAAATTTCGAGAAATTTGGGACAATTTTGGTCGCATGGAAATTTTTTGGCACAAACACAGGTTTTTTCTCTATACGCACCAAGCCACCGGTGTGACGCATAGGATTGGGAGCTCCAAATGAGAAATCGTTTGCATTTTTGGATTCATCATGCAAAATCACGACTACTGGCACTTGGGCAAGAAATTTGGGCATGATTTGAGTCTCCAGGAGGTCAAAAACACCCAAAAAATGGCCTCACTGTCCCTATTTTGACACACAGGAAGCGGTCTTGGGAGAATGAAGATTTGGAAGGGAAAATGAGATCCAAATTAAAAAATGCCACTTGGGTTGGAAAGTAGATAGGACAGGATTTCCAACGAGAACACTTGGGCACATTTTGGACTCCTGCAGGTGCCTCAAAACTAGACTCAAAGTGGCGCGACACATACAGAAAAGGGTGCGGCGCATATAAAAAAAAGGCCCAAAATGCCTCTGTTTCGCGAAATTTTGCTTCCCAACTTTTCATAAGTGGGCCCCCTCATCTACAGTTCATTTTTTTTCCACCAAAGGTGGGTTTTAAAGAATTTTCACTCCAGATGGGCATCTATCCAAGTGGAAAAGAAAGGCAAAGGGTCCCCAAGCCATTTGTCATGTTTGTGGCGCTGCACCTGTAGCTGATGTTTGGCTCTCCACCTTCATTTTGAAATGATTTGAGTAACTCCCCAACCCTTGGGCATTCTATCTCTTCATGGCACATTCTATATATTGTATGCAAACTATTTGCAAAGGGTTGGTTGGCTTGTAACTTCTGGGAGACTGTGGGAAAGAAACTTTGTTTTCTTCTGCATTGTTATATTTTTTTAACAAAGGATTCAATGAAAGGTGTGGCTCTGTTTCATGAGATTCAATGTTGGCTTGTGGAGTGTATAAAATTTGTCTCTTATGTTTCATATGTATCTTGTTATGTTTCAATAGTTCATTTCATATTCATTTCCATGAAATTTTCTAAGTTGGATAAGGTAGAATTCAATTTTATTGCTCTGCCTGTGGGAAAATTTCATGTTCAGTGTTCATTCTTCTATTGAAAAGGATTCATGTTGTCCATGCCCGTTTCACCCTCTTAATCAATCTCTCCATTCCACACTATCTTAAACTAAATTGCTAGGCTTTTCACCTATCTTGCCTCACGAAGTAATCTGTGCCTTTGTATTAAGTTCTCTGTTCATTGAGGTCCATTGGTCCCATACCATCCCAGAAACACAGTCATTCATAAAAATCACTTCTTATATTCACTCTCACTTAATAGCCTAAGATAAATAGTTCACTGTAAGTCATCTCAGGCCTTTTTGTTTATTTATTCACTGAGTGTGACTCGGAGAGAGCCCTCTCCTATTCTGGTAGGGCTAGCTACCAGACTGAGCGTGGTTTGTGGTTACCCTGAATTTTGCCTTCTTTCAGCCTAAGGCTGATTTAGGTGCTAACACCCTGTACAAAATGTTGTACGATAAAGATGCCCCAAGATGTTCTCTTGAAGCAGATGTAGATATACTCATGGTCGCGAGATGGTTAAGAGAAGAATTGTTTACATATGTCAGAGTATTCAGAAGTGTCGTTTCCCCTCACGTCTTACCTTTGTATGTTACTAATAAACTCATGGCATGAGAAATTGCTTATCAAACCTGTGGAGAAGGAGGTTTGACTAAATATTTGAAAGACAAAAAGAAGGTCATTTGGCCACAATTTCCTGTAGCATGTGGGGCATTTTCACTATTTGATGTAGGCCATGCATCCAAGGAAGTAAGCAACATAGCATGTCTACAATTGTTCAAGTTTCCAAGAAGGTTGTTTGACCCATATGATATTGATAAGAATTTCACTGTCGCAGTCAAAATAAAACGGTTTTCTAAAGAAGAGGATCATTTTGATGATATGTTCTAACAGAGAAGCACACTTGAAGTAATTATGCATTTATGTCAAACGCGATTCTCCCCAACAAAGTTTCAACAGTTCAAGATGCAGAGAGAAAAAAGGTTAGCTAATATTCCTTTGGAAAAACTACGCTTAGAACCCGTAAAGGAACCAACTCCAAGTATTAGTCTCAGTGAAAATTTTGGTACAGATAGATCTAAATCTAAGTCCAGGAAAGAAACATTAGAACATTCTAAGAAATCTGAAAGTGACCATGGTAAAAGCGAAGGATCAGTGAGGGATATTTCCCAATCAAAGGAACTTCCACAACAACATGTGTTAACCTCTCCGCAGATAGATCCTCCCCCTCTCATCGTTTAGCCACCATTAGACAGAAATGAGCTAGACAAGGAATGGGAGACCTTCAATGATTTAATCAATCTTGAAGGGAAAAACACAAAGACACCTGTAAGTAATGTACAGGCAACGGAAGATATGGTCATAGGAGCAATTAGCAATATCTCAGATATGGAACATATTCCTATTACCCCGTCCTCTGAGCTTATACTCAAGATAGAGGAAATTCCTCCTCTTGATGTATTTTATAGTCCACAACACAAAGCAGTAGTAAGAAAACAAGGAAGAAAAGGAAATTGGATAATGTAGTCTCTCATGATGCAGAGCAATTAGACGTCCTATGGCAAGATCCTACTACCGATCCGACTGAAAATCTCACCAAATTATCTCAGATCGCAGGAGCTTATGCCTCTGCGACTATTGATAAAGAATCTGAGGTGCAATAACTATTAAAAGAAAAGGAAGACCAAATACAGGTTTTGCAACAATAGTTGCAACTAGCCAATGCCAACAATGAAGCACAAAAACAACTTGAAAGACTATATCAAGACTTCCAACGAGTGTAGATAGGTTACCAAAATAGTTTGGTTGAGAGAGAAATGCAGTTATAGGATATGCAGGAGATGCACAAGGAGGATCCCAAGATTACAGAATTCATCACAAAATCCATTTCCTTGAATAATCAACTACTACAACAATAGGAAGCATTGAGCCAAAGAATATCATAGTGGAACTCGTATTGTGAAATAAGTGATAAAATCAGTAATCAAGTCGTGGATGTACGACATGATTATGATTTAATTGATAGATGAGTTACTGAATATTTGGCTTAGAAAGAAACAGAGGAGGGAAAAAGAACGGGCGCACCAATAATAAACGACAATCATAAAGAAATAATCTTTAACAAATGGGATGCACAAATCAGGGAAGCAGAGCAAGCAGCGAAAAAAATAACCATCGCAACAAACAACCTTATTGATTGCATAAATGAAAATTCGCATAAAGCAAATATGATCTCAGAAACCACACCTGGGTATCTACCGAATGTACAACAATTGCAAGCAGACTGGAGACAGAAGTCTCAAGAAAAGGCAGAATCAAACAAAATATTAACTAAGTTGAATTGGGATTCTTACTGGGTGTATTTGGTAAAACCACACAGCCAGTGTATGAATCTCAAATACATCATCAATTCTACCGAAAATATGGCGCCAGCTCTTGCTGATTCCGTTTTCGCAGGACAGTTGAAGTTTGAACTCGGCCAACATACCCTACTCAAGAAAATGCTGAATACTTGCGATTTCAAGGATCAGATATAGAAGTAGTTAGTTGTTAAGTTTAGATTCAATATTAGTATTAATTTTGCTTTACTTTTTCCTAGAAAAAGGACAGTCATTTAAACCGTATCCTACATTTTTGTAATATGTTATTTTTAGATTTAGTTAGTAGTATTTAAACCCTTCTCATGCATTTAGAGAAGGGTTCAGAAATTTATCAAAAACTTGTCCTCAGAACATGTACTTTTGCACCCTCCGAGGAGGTTTTGATGAATGAATGGAACATGATTTATTGATATCTACATTTAATATCTGCTACTGATGTTGCACTTCTGTACTCTTAGTGGATGTTGGATTAAGAAGAGATAAATCATTATCGCTTGAAGCTCACGAGTAGAACTAGTTATAAATGGTACTTTTATCTCTTAACTATTTTTGCCTCTATGTTAAAGTGATATTCATGTTGAGTTTCTTATATATTAACGCGTGAATGCTTGAGTTATCATTTGGCACTTTTGTACAGTGATAGCTATTTATTTATGCTTAATGTATGAGTAACTTATTATGCGATATGTTTTTCGCAACTCTTTCGTCTAACTTCTTATACGAATTGGTTTATCTATATTGAATTCTTTTCTCATAACAGTTGAATGATCTTTATTACCGATTGTTATCTGAAATATTTTTAGATCGCATAATGGAAGGATTACACCCCAGGTTAGTGTAGATTTAGATATTTATGTTTATTAGAATACAATTGCATATCATTAGATTAGAGTTAGAATTAGAGCATCTCACTTAGGAACTTTTAGAAAGGAAATATCAATTCTTCACACACACACATAAATTGGGAAACTAGTCCCATATCCCCAGTCGGACCCATTATACCAAACGGAAAAGGAGCTGCCAACCAAGGTCCGGACCGGGTGGGTATCCCTCTTGTTGTAGACCTGATTTTCGAGGCTTCAACATATTTGGCGCTAGAAGGAGGGCCTCGAACTGTAAATGGCAAGCAAGTATAAATCTAAATACCATTCTGAGAGTAAATCACCCTCACCATCTCCCCCGAATTCTCCATTGCATTTAGAATCTTTAAATCTAGAACCATAAGTCGTAAGAACAACAGCCGTTGCTACAAACCCTGACATTTCAGAACAATCTACTATTGAACCTCCTGAAGCTAAATCTTTGATTCAAAAACTTCAACGGTTTTCTATATCTCCTCAAAGATATGATAAATCACAAGGCAGCGTGACCTCACAATATAACCCTGCTCATCCTCTTACCAGATTAAAGAGTGAAAATTTTGGCATTCAGCCAACCAAATTACCTCTACCCACAAGGAAGAGAGCAAGGAAATCACCTAAAGGGTCTGATAGCAAGACTCTTTCATCATCATCATCCATCTCAAGGAACAGACGGATCATGGTATTTTTCATTACCATCTGGATCTATCACTAGTTGGGATATCTTCCAAGAACAATTCCTTATTAAGTTTGGTGATGATAGGTCTACAGCAACATTGATCAACGACCTGTCTAACCTTAGGGCCGAGTCAAAAGAACCTATCAACGATTTCAATTCACGTTTCAATAAACTGTTAAACAAAATTCCTACTACTTCCAAGCCTAGCAAAGAAGTGCGAAGTGAATGGTACATCACTGCTTTACCATCAAACATAGCAATCTTTGTTGATAGGGCTAACAAAACAAATGTAGTAGAAAATATGAAAGAAGCAATAGTAGTAGAGAAACATATTATTGCCCTAGAAAAGAAAAATTTGATAGAAGAATGAAAATCCAAGAAGGTTACTTTTAAGGAAGATCCAAAGAAAAAGTAATCAAAAAATCCATTCGATTTAGAAGGATTGAAATTTTTTTTGAAGACCATGTCTAATGAAATGGTTGAAATTAAGAAACAAGTGGCAGAAACTTCTTGTAAAAATCCATACAGACCTTTTAAAAGACACCCACCAACTGATTCAAAGCCCCCAAATGCTATTACAAGTGCTAAATCAGAAGAAGAAGAAGAGGAAATCGCTACTGAAGAACATACCAACGAAGAAGAAGTTGTAGAGCTACAAGGTATGTGAGATTTCATCCTCCCAAATAAAGAGGATCAAGAGGCATCCCCAGTTAGCACTCGAAGTAGAAATCAACTTGATACTCCTCAACCTACCCCTAAGCCAAAGAGCGCAAGCTTGACGACTAAGGATAAAGTCGCAACCAAGAAAAAAACACCTAAAGCAACTCAAACCAGCCCAGTCCAATTAGATTCATCAACTCCATCTAAAACGCTGATCGTTTCGGATGAAATGGAGTATAATATTATAGAAGACATGAAAAAGACTAGGGCCAACATCACTTTTTACAAATTGAGCAAGTTAAAACACCAGCAAGAGATACTCTTGAAAGAGTTACATGTTGTACCAGTTGCACCTTTTCCCGCCGCTGTAATTTCTCAAGCTTCCCACGACATGGGAAGACCTCCAACTAATGTGATCAACAAAGTTGACCCAAACGACATCGCCTTAATTGGAGGAAGATGAAGATCTCATACTCCCCCATTTCTTCTTACTTATGAATTTTTCAATGAAAATTTGCATAATTGCATAGTGGATTCTGGAGCTTCATCGAATATTTTGCCAAAGTCAATATGTGCAAAATTGAACATTCAACCGCAAAAATCTGTTGTGCGCATAGTTCAGCTATATTGATTACAAGTCAAAGTGATTGGCGAATTAAATTAGGTTACCATAAGGTTGTCATCCAACCCAAAGGTATGTCAAGTTATTGACATTTTAGTTGCTGATATTCCGGAATTTTATGGCTTAATTCTTAGCAGAGATTGGTTAGAAAAACTTCATGGATACTTTGCAACTGAATGGTCGCACATGTGGCTCCCTTACAATGGTAAACCAAATCAAATAAAAGTTGAGCAAGTAAAACATCAAAAATTCATAATAGCAAAACTGAAAGGAGAGAATGAACCAATAACATATAGCAATAACATCATTGGCAACTACTCAGTAGATTCTTTCCTTTGAAATTTTAATGCTCATACTTGACCTTACTTAGAACATTCTGTTTTATCTCAATTAGAAAATTTCTCTCAAACAGTTAGTTATAAATGTATTAATTTTATAGATAGTCCTATAAATAAATCTTTATTTTGGAAGTTATTTTTTGATAGTTCTAAATCTAATGAAGGAGCAGGAGCAAGATGCGTGTTAATCAGTCCAGAGGGAAATAAAACTATTCTACCTTGTAGACTCGAATTTTATTGCACCAACAATACCGCAGAATACGAGGCTTTAGTCCAAGGGTTGTATAAAGAAATCAGATTAAACGTCAAATATCTTCAAGTTTTCAGAGATTCTAAAATTGTAATCAGACAAGTACGTAATACTATACATTGTTTATCAGGTCATTTAAAACATTACCAATCTTTAGTTCAAGATCTGACTGAACACTTTATAGCATTTAATATTTCGTCAATTCCCAGACTCCAGAATGCTAGCGCAGACCTCTTGGCCAACATAGCTTCCAAGCTCATTCCTTCAGAAGATTTTAGCCCTAATCGATTTTCAATTAAATTTATTTTTAGACCCTCAATTCCTCATAACATTACCAATTGGATGATTTTTAATGACGATCCTGATATTGTGAGTTTCCTCACATCTGAAGGATCCTACACCAATCAAATAATTGACGAAGACCAACATGACCAACAATTGCAACAAGATAGCACTAATAAAGCTATACCTAAGTCAGTAGTCAAGTTAGAAGACCTTTATGATTTGAAAGATCAGTTTAAAATATCTACCAATTCAAAACTCCAAAGTTCAACTTTGAACTACGAATTAGTAAATCTAGGAACTGATACCAAACCACAAAATATCAACCTAGGCCTTGGTCTAGCTCCTGAAGAAAAATTAGCATATATTCGTCTCTTGAGACAATACAAAAGTGTCTTTGCTTGGAATTATGATGAACTCAAAACATATGACACTTCCATCATCCAACATACTATTCCAATGATAAACGATGAAAAACCTGTCCAACAAAAGGTTAGAAAGATCCCTCCAAACCTAGAAAACCAGATCAAATCTGAACTCAATAAGCTATTGAAAGCCAAAATATTTTTTCCCGTCCGACACTCCAAATTGGTTTCCAATATGGTCTCCGTTAGAAAGAAGAATGGAGACATCAGAATCTATATTGACTTTTGAAATCTTAATAAAGCCTACCAAAAGGATAATTTTCCTTTGCCTCCCATGGAACAAATACTACGGGCAGTCGCGGGATCAGATTTAATGTCATTCTTGGATGGATTCTCAGGGTACAATTAGCTGTTGGTACATCCCGATGATCAATTGAAACCTACATTCAGAACTACATGGGGCACATATGCATATCAAAAGATGTCGTTTGGTCTGACCAATGCTGGTGCCACATTTCAGAGAGCCATGTACATCGCTTTCAAAGGTTTAGTTAACAAATTAGTGGTAATATATTTGGATGATATAACTGTATATTCCAAGAAACGAAGCAATCATCTTAAAGATTTAAAACAAATCTTCCAACATTGTCAAAGGTATGGAATTTCACTTAACCCAAAAAAATATTTTTTCGCATTAAGTGAAGGAAAACTTCTCGGATTCATAGTTTCAAAATCTAGAATTAACATTGATCCTGACAGAATCAAGGAGATTTCTAAAATACCCCTACCTCACGACAGGAAAGCCATGCAATATTTTCTTGGCCAAATTAACTTTGTAAAGAGATTCGTTCCATATTTTTCAAGAATCGTGTCTCCTTTACAAGCAATGATTAAAAAGAACTCAAACTTTAAAAGATGCCAAGACGAATATGAGGCATTCAATTTGATCAAACAAGCAATTTTGAACACTCCATCTTTAGCAACTCCAAATTTTTCCAATCCTTTTATTTTATACACATTTGCCTCTGATAAATCATATGCTGCAATAATCACTAAAGAAAATCAAGAAAAGGTAGAAGCCCTGATTGCTTTCTTCAGTTCAAATTTACAGGGGACTAAGTTAAATTATTCAAATGTGGAGAAACAAGCTTACACTGTTTTTAAAGAAATTAAATATTTCAGACCCTTTCTACTCAAAACCCATACGAAAATTATAGTATCGTTTCCAGCAGTAAGAAATCTTTTAGTACAAAAAGATGTGGGTGAGAAAAAAGCCAATTGGGTTACTGCCTTACAAGAATACGATGTAGAAATCAAACTACCAAGTATTGTAAAAGGTCAAGGCTTTTGCAAAATGTTGGTCAGAGCATCGCTTATGTCTGAAATTCCATTTTTAGAGATAAAAATGTATGAGGTAAGCCTAAACGATGTTGAGTCATTATACGCTGATATCATTTATTACTTAAAGAATGGATATGCTCCTTCAAACCTCGATCATACCAAGAAAAGAGCTTTAAGGCTGAAATCCAAACAATATCAACTCGTGAACAATGGTCTTTTTAGAATAAATTATGATTTTGTTCTCCTTAGATGTCTTGAGAAATCTAAAGCTGAAAAAGTCTTGCAGGAACTCCATGATGGGCCAGTAGGTGGATACTATGTTGGAGACACTACTGCACATAAAATCTTATGCATAGGTTATTACTCGCCCACATTATTCAAAGACTCACATAACTACGTGAGAAAATGTCAAGTCTGTCAAACCGCTGCCGGGAGACAAAAGAAACCATCCTTTCCACTACAACCAGTAAACATTGAGTAGCCTTTCGATCAATGGGGATTGGACATAATAGGTGAGATCGTTCCTCACTCTTCTAAATAGCATAGATATATATTTATAGCAACAGATTACTTTACTAAATGGGTAGAAGCAGTTCCACTCAAGACGGATAATGTTGAACATATCATCGAGTTCATAGACTAGTTCATAATCACCAGGTTTGGGTTGCCTTCTGCTTTAATGTTTGACATTGCATCATATTTTTCTGGTAATGCAATGACTGAATTTGCACTCAAAAGGGGTTTAAGCTTAAATACTCCACCAATTACTATCCACAGGGGAATGCATTAGCGAAATCTACAAATAAAAATTTAATCAGAATTATTAAGCGAACCATTGACCAAAATCATAAAAATTGGCACAAGTATTTAATATATGCCTTATGGGAAGATCGAATAACGCAAAAAGCCTCTATCGTAACTTCTCCCTTTAATTTAGTTTATGGGAAAGAAGTGGTTCTTCCGACTCATTTAGCACTTCCCTCTTTAGCCTTACTTCAATATATTGATGAAGCACCAACTTCTTCTTTACAACTAAGGCAACTGGAAATAATTAAGTTAGAGGAACAACGAGAACAGGCCAAAATAACTCATGCCTCATCATCAAGCATTAGTAAAAGCCTCTTTTGATTCAAACATGATATCCAGAAAAGATTTTCAGATGGGAGATCTAGTTTTAAAATGGGACAAGGCTCATGAGGAAAAAGGGAAACATACAAAATTTCAACGAATGTGGCTTGGCCCTTTTCAAATCATAGAAGTAATAGGTCTGTCCACTTTTATGTTGCAGGATTTAATAGAAAAAAGAGATTCTTTACCTGTTAATGGACAAATCCTCAAGAAATATTTTCCATAGAAGATCTTTCTTCTAGTTTGTAGATTAGCTTTTATTTCCATAATAAAACCGGTTGTAAATGGTTACATTTGGAATTCACGAAAAAGACACAAATCCTCTTTTAGATTTTGTTTTTCACTTGTATAAATAGAATTTTTTTTTAGAAAACTGATCCTTATTATTGAAAGATACAGTTAAAAATTCTAGACCTAGAAATGATACTAGTTTCAACTTTGTAAATTTTGATTAAAAAACGACCTTTAGTGGGAAATTATTTTATATCAGTCTAATGAAAGTATCAATAACAAAATGAAGATTCTCTGTAGAAAATATCTTTCAAAAAACTCTACCATTGTCATCCAGAGCTATCTTAAGGAAACAATGACTTCCTCCCCACCTAGGAAACTACAACGCTCAAAGAATGATCCAATGATACACTTTAACTTAAAGAGTAAGAGGTCTCATCACGAGTCGGCTTATCATGATCATATATATTATAGCTTGCTGACTTTACCAATACTGCATACCACAACAGGGCAATGACTCAAGATTGTTGCAATCAAAAGACAAGGGGTCTCATCATGAGCCAGCTTGTTCAACAAAGTTATAAATCAAGTGAATGACTGTGTCATAAATTGGCTATCAAACCAAGACATTGTTCTTTAAGGGTAAAAAAGAAAATGAAAGAAAAAAGTGTGGATATGGATTTCTCTTTGAAAATTGTATATTTCTCTAAGTAGGATATAGGATCATTGTTGGGTAACAAGTAATCCTGTCGGGGCTATGAACACTTGCTTGCAGCATAGGCTCTACCTACAACAAATGAGCATATTCAAAACTGATTTACAGAGAAGGATTTATTTTTATCTTTATAAACCAAGTAATGACTGATGTAAATACAAGGACTATCTTGAGGGCATAAATAATCAAATTTGAAAATAGAAGAAACAAAATATCATTGATAGGAAAAAGCATAATTTACTTTGTCTTTCTATAATAAAGTTTAATTTTCTGGAAAATTTTCTATTTTGGAAGCTTAGAAAATTCAAAAGAAAAGCAGAGATAACTGGTTCTTCCAAGTGAATCGCCAATTGTTGTGGCCAGCAACAACCCCCCCCCCCCCCCATTTTATTTAGTGTTATTATTAATACTAAATAAGTGGGGACCCTTAGTCAAAAATTAAAAAAAATAATTAGTGCTTGTATTTCTTTTTTAATAAAACTTACCATCATAAACTTAGGAAAATACCCTCGAAAAATCTAAAAAAGCTTAAGTTTCATGATAAGGTAAGATAAAATCACTCCTTAAGAAATATCACATTTCAAAAGGAACGATAGGATACTCCCTTACAAGCTGAATTCTGAGATTGTGAGATTGCGATGCGAGACTACATATTAAAAATATATATCACATCGCATGCATCAAAGCCCGCTTATGCTAAAAAACCCCAATAGCCGATATGCGATGGCGCATATCGCAAAATCGCATTTTGCAGAAATCACATTAACAAAATTGTCACATGTCGCGTTCCTACGATATTGCAATATAGTGATATTGTGATAAAGCGGCAGGGCGATATTGCGACAAAATGGCGGAATGGTATCTTGAAAATGCGATACAACGATCTGCGATATTGCAAAACAAATCGCAAAATCGCTTCATCATGAATTTTTCGGCCTCATTATTCGAGAAAACTTTTTCCATGAGCCAAGACCTGGTTATGCGCTTTAATGCTAATTAATGAGTTAGCTGCGAGTTCTTAACGAAATATGGTTTTGCGCTTATCAAAGAGTCAGTTCACGTAAGGTGGTATAATTTTTATGTCTTCGAAATTTAAAAGCTTTCCCATCACCTTTCCTTACCATTACTCTCACTTCACTTGTAAACTGCAAGAACGAAGAACAAAGAACTATACAAAGAATTACACAGGATATCATGGGGAAGAAAGGCAAAGCTCCAAGGTTTGAAGACAAAGAAATGACACCCTTGTATACAGACACCGCCTGTAACAGAGATGCTGGTATCACTACTTGGGAAGGCATGTATAATCTACTTGAAGAAGAAAATCCCAAGGTGACGGATGTTACAGCTACTACTAGTTCACAAGGGTCTTCCGAGGCACCAGTTGCAGATTTAGCTTGTTCATTTTTGCACTGGATAGTGGCAAGGTCCAAAATTATCCCCTACACAGATATGATTAAATGGGTACTAGACAATGCAGACATAAAAAACAGACAATTTAAAAATCAGGGTCATGGACTTATCAGCTCATTCGCTCAACAAGATTTGAAGCTCATGTATCATTTGCAGAGTCATAGGCAACTTATAACAAATAGTTCATAGAAAAGTTTGTCAAAGAGAATGAAGACCTAGTAGAATGCACCAAAGATTGGTCGAGGAGAGACAAACGCTGAAAAAGGATAAACATGGTATGTATAGTACTGGTTCTCTCACTTCCCCATATTGCTTTGCTACTACTATGCTCTGTAGACTTCTCGGGAAACCAGACATTAACAAATTCTCAGCTGAATGGCTACCATTGTTGGATGTCGTCGTTAATTCTACTGTCATGGATTGGTCTAGAATATTGTTCGACAACTTACCCACTGCCATAGTAAATTACCGGTCTAAAAGAACTGTTTCTCAGAGAATTTATCCCCCATTCTACTTATCAGCATATGTAATGGATGCGATTTTCTATGTTTCCAAGTTTCGTGTAATGCGCTGGAAATGGACAACTCAAGACCCCTTACACATTCATGTTTATCACAAGGAATTGTGGGATTCTAAGTTCCCTCCATTTCTCTACAAAATTTGTCATGGAGTTATGTTGCCCCTGTACAAAATGTTGTACGATAAAGATGCCCCAATATGTTCTCCTGAAGTAGATGTAGATATACTCACGGTCGCGAGATGTTTCGGAGAAGAATTGTTTACATATGTCAGAGTATTCGGAAGTGTCGTTTCCCCTCATGTCTTACCTTTGTATGTTCCTAATAAAATCATGGCACGAGAAATTTCTTATCAAACCTGCGGAGAAGGAGATTTGACTAAAGAGTTGAATGACCAAAAGAAGGCCATTTGGCCACAATTCCCTGTAGCCTGTGGGGCCTTTTCACTATTTGATGTAGGCCATGCATCCAAGGAAGTAAGCAACATAACACGTCTACAATTGTTCAAGTTTCCAGGAACGTCGTTTGACCCATATGATATTGCTAAGAATTTCATGTCGCAGTCAAAATAAAAGTGTTTTCTAAAGAAGAGGATCATTTTGACGATATGTTCCAACAAAGAAGCATGCTTGAAGAAATTCTGCATTTAGCTCAAACGTGATTCTCCCCTAGAGAGTTTCAGCAGTTCAAGATATACAGGGAAAGAAGGTTAGCTAATATTCCTTTGCAAAAGCTACACTTAGAACCCGTAAGGGAACCAACTCCAAGTATTAGTCTCAGTGAAAGTTCTGGTACAGATAGATCTAAATCTAAGTCTGGGAAAGAAACATCAAAACATTCTAATAAATATGAAAGTGACCATGGTAAAAGAAATGGATCAGTGAGGGATATTTCCCAATCAAAGGAACTTCCACAACAACAGGTGTTAACCTCTCCGTAGATAGATCCTCCCCCTCTCATCATTCAGCCACCATCAGACAGAAATGAGCTAGACAAGGAATGGGAGACCTTCAATGATTTAATCAATCTTGGAGGGAAAAACACAAAGATACTTGTAAGTAATGTACAGGAAACAAAAGATATGGTCACAGGAGCAATTAGCAATATCTCGGATATGGAACATATTCCTATTACCCCGTCCTCTTAACTTATACTCAAGATAGAGGAAATTCCTCCTCTTGATGTATTTTATAGTCCACAACACAAAGCAGTAGTGAGAAAACAAAGGAAGAAAAGGAAATTGGATAACATGGTCTCTCATGATGCAAAGCAATTAGACATCCTATGGCAAGATCCTACTACCGATCCCACTGAAAATATCACCAAATTATCTCAGATCGCAGGAGCTTATGCCTCTGCGACTATTGATAAATCATTTGAGGTACAAAAACCGTTAAAAGAAAAGGAAGACCAGATACAGGTTTTGCAACAACAGTTGCAACTAGCCAACGCCAACAGCGAAGCACAAAAACAACTTGAAAGACTACAACAGGACTTCCAACGAATGTAAGTAGGTTACCAAAACAATTTGGATGAGAGAGAAAAGTAGTTATAGGATATGCAGGAGATGCACAAGGATGACCCCAAGATTACATAATTCATCACAGAATCTATTTCCTTGAACGATGAACTACTATAGCAACAGGAAGCATTGAGCCAAAGAATATCACAATGGAACTTGTATTGTGAAATAAGTGATAAAATCACTAATCAAGTCGTGGATGTACGACATGATTATGATTTAATTGATAGACAAGTTACTGAATATTTGGCTTGGCAAGAAATAGAGAAGGGAAAAAGAGCGGGCGCACCAATAATAAATGACAATCATAAAGAAATACTCTTTAACAAATGGGATGCGCAAATCAGGGAAGCAGAGCAAGCAGCGGGAGATAGAAGGCTCAAGAAAAGGCAGAATCAATCAAAAGATTAACTAAGTTGAATTAGGATTCTTACTGGGTGTATTTGGTAAAACCACACAGCCAGTGTATGGCTCTCAAATGCATCATCAATTCCGCTGAAAAGATGGTGCCAACTCTTGCTGATTCTATTTTCGCAGGATAGTAGAAGTCTGAAGTCAGCCAGCCGACCCTACTCAAGCAAATGTTGAATGATTGTCCTCAGAACATGCACTTTTGCACCCTCCGAGGAGGTTTTGATGAATGAATGGAACAAGATTTGTTGATATCTACATTTAATATCTTCTACTGATGTTGCACTTATGTACTCTTAGTGGATGTTGGATTAAGAAGAGATAAATCATTATTGCTTGAAGCTCATGAGTAGAACTAGTTATAAATGGTACTTTTATCTCTTAACTATTTCTGCCTCTATGTTAAAGTGATATTCATGTTCAGTTGTTTATATATTAACGTGTGAATGCCCGAGTTATCATTTGGCACTTTTGTACGGTAATAACTATTTATTTATGCTTAATGTATGAGTAACTTATTATGTGATATGTTTTTCACAACTGTTTCATCTAACTTCTTATACGAAGTGGTTTATCTATATTGAATTATTTTCTCATATCAGTTGAATGATCTTTATTACCAATTGTTATCTAAAATCTTTTTAGATCGCAAAATAGAAGGATTACACCATGGGCTAGTGTAGATTTAGATATTTCTGTTTATTAGAATACAATTGCATATCATTAGATTAGAGTTATAATTAGAGCATCTCACTTAGGAGCTTTTAGAAAGGAAATATCAATTCTTCACACACACACACATAAATTGGGAAACTGGTCCCATATCCCTAGTCGGACCCATTATACCAAATGGAAAAGGAGCTGCCAACCAAGGTTCAGATCGGGCGGGTATCCCCCTTGTTGTAGACCTGATTTTCGGGGCTTCAACAGAACCTTAGAATTTTCTCTTAAATATGATGTGATGGATGGTGGCTGATATCCATAAAGTGCCATAAATGGGGTCATTTTTGTTCTTGTATGGAAGGAAATGTTATACCACCATTCAATCAGAGGCAACCATTTGACCCATACAACTACAATAGTATTATAGGGACCTAACATCATCAATACAAATGTAATAATTTTCTTTATATCATAAGAAAGAAGAAAAAGACAACAACATCAGTGATTTTCTCGCACATTGAGTTTCCACCTAAAAATAATGGTTTTCTATGTGTGTTTGGTGTGATTTATTTATGTTATTTACTACATACTAAAAATTAATTAATTTATTTATGCACTAATTAAGGATAATCATATGGTGAAACACACAAAAATCAATAAATTGGATATACGCAGGTTTCCTTTTCTAAAATAATGTACATATGCAGTTTTCCTTAATAACAATAGTGTATATTGCTTAGAATATAAAATTGGAAGTTTGAGTTTTAAAATATTGATTCCCCCCCCCCACCCCCCAACACAGCCCCCATATCAATATTTTTCCCAAAATTGGGATCAAAGCCGGTCCCTCAAAAGAAGATTGATCGCTTGAAGGGTGATCCATCAAGGTGAGAAAAAAAGGAGTATCTTTTATCTACCTACCCTTGTTTAATGAAATTAACTTGGTTTTCTGGAAAGTCAGAGTTAGAGAATATTTATAGTTTCTTGCAACTGATGTTTGGGTGATCATTGAAGGAGTCTATCAATATCCATCCTCCATCCCCACAAATGATGTAGGGAAGAAGCAATCTGAGACCAATGCAAAGGCAATGAACACTTTGTTAGCAAGCTTGGAAAAATTAGAATCTATAAATATTATGCAGTTGAATACTGTAAAAGTTATATGGGACAAGATTCTCTAGGGCTATCGAGGTGACACTAAGGTAAAGAGCGCTAAACTTCAAACATTTCAAATTCAATACGAGACTCTCAAAATGCATACTAATGAAAGTATTGCAATTGTTTTCCTTAGGGTAGATGAGATCATTAACTCAATGATAAATCTTGGTGATGAAATAAATATTCAATAGTTGTTGAGAAAAATCTAACATCTCTAACCCCAAAGTTCGATTCAAAAGTCTCTTCCATTAAAGAAATGAAAGATTTAAAGAACCTCATTGTTGAACAACTCCATGGGATATTAACAACTTATGAAAACAGAAAAGGGGGTCCATCATATATTAGACAAGAAACATTCAAAGCTACGTATAAAGGAAAAGAAAGTGGGGAGCTTAAGGAAACATTTTACATATCAAACAATGAAGAAGAAAATTTTGTAAAGAAAATCCAAGTAGGAACTCACAAGTTTAGAGGTAATCTTCCTTTCAAATGTTTTTCCTGTGGAAGAGTTGGTCACTACATTGTTAATGTCCTTATAAAAAAAATCATGAGAAAGGAAATAATTCTTCAAAAGGAAATTGTTAGAGGAAGGTTTGATAAAAAGAAAATTTCTATACACACAAAGGTAGTGAATTTTCTTCCAATAATGAGGATGTTGAATTTGATCAAGAATATCAATTGCTTATGGAATTTGAAGAAAAATGTGCAGATGAATCTGATGATGTTTTTATGGATGATCTAGAAGAAAAGGATACTCTTATTGAATAAATAACTCAACTCAAAATTCATCTGGAAGAAGCTAGATTAGTTGAAGCAATATTGAAGAAACAAATTCTAGGAAAGGAAAGGCACAATGAAAACTTAGAACTTGAAATAGTGGGTCTAAGAAAGGAACTTGGAAAAAAATCTCTAAATATTAGATTTGCTAAAGGATCTTAGATGATCTTCTCCAATAAAGGTAGGTCTTGGATACAATTGTGAATCATCAAAAACTATAAAATCTTCTGAAACAGGTACAGGGAGCTATCTCAATGTACTAAAAGGAAGCAATCATCAAAATTCCAGTTCTCAACAAAGGAGTGAAGGATAAAATGTCTCTGAAATAAAATAGCCTTACCACAACCAAAGGGACTGCTACTCAAGAAGATATTATACTCCCAGGTATTCCTGCTTTAATTTTCAATGCTTCCCTTGTCATAATTTTGGTCGTAAAGTTGTTGAGTGTGTCGCTTATAAAACTATTATGACTAGAGAAGAAAGAAAACAAAAGAATGAGATTGGGGCAAAGAAATATTCTTATAATCTCTTCTCACCTCCTCAAGATGACATTGAATGTTATGTTTGAAATAATTTTTTTCATAAAGAAACTTAATGCAGAAGAAGAATAGGACCATCCTATTAGCAACATAAGACAATGACACCCAAGGTATGGAAAAGAGAAAACCATAGACTCTGAAAATTGTGGTCTAGTTTTCTATGTAGGAGATCAAAAAAAATTGTGATACATAGACAACTAATGTTCAAAGCATATTATAGGTGAAAAATATAATTTTTTGTGTTTTAATGAAATAAAGAAGGAAAATAATGTAACTTTTGGAAATAATTCACCTACTACTATCAAAGGGAAAGGAACAATGTTATTAAAGAAAAAGGTCAAGGCTTGAAATGTTTTATTTGTTGATGGATTAAGACATAACTTGTTGAGTGTTAGTCAAATGTATGACCAAGGGGGTGTAGTTGTTTTTAGATCAAAGAACTGTGTGGTAAGAAATAGGGACATAGGTAAGATCATAATAAAGGGAACAACAATTCCATCCAATATCTATGTCTAGAAAGGAGGCCAATAACATTTTTACCTAAGAAAATTTGAAGAAAGTTGGCTTTGGCACAAAATATTGGGCCACCTTAGCTTTTCTCAATTATATAAATCAATCAAAATGGGAGAAGTTCGTGACTTTCCCAACATCTCTCCACCGGAAAATAACGTCTACAAATCATGCCAACTTTTTAAGAAAACTAGAGTTCATTTTAATGATAAAGAAGGTACTTCATGTAAGACACTTGAACTTATTCATACTAATTTGTGTGGTCCTATGAGAAATAAGTCTCCTCGGGGTGAACAATACTTCATATTATTCATTGATGATTTTACAAGAATGTGTTGGATTGGATTAATTAAACATAAGGATGGAGAATTTGCTAAATTTAAGGTATTAAAGGCTCTGAGCTAGATTTGAAAATAAAATGTTTTAGATCTAATAGAGGAGGAGAGTTTATATCAAATGAGTTTTTCAACTTCTATGAAGAACATGGTATCAAAAGACAATTTTCTATAGTTAAGACTCCTCATCAAAATTTAGTGGTAGAAAGAGTGAACTAAATAATCCAAAAAATGGCATGTGACATGCTTGATGATTCTAGAACACCTCATACTTTATGTGGGAAAGTAGCACATACAACCATGAATATACTTAACAAATTTCATATTCGAGTAAACAGGGATAAAACTCCTTATGGACTATGGTTTGGTAAGCCTCCAACTATCAAACATTTTAGAATTTCTAGAAGAAAATGTTACATAAACAAAAATAATGATAATCTTGGAAAGTTTGAATCTAGAGATGATGAAGGAATCATCCTTGGATAGTCTTATAGAAGCAAGGGATATAATGTTATAATAAAAGGCTTCAAACAATTGTTGAATGCATTGATTTTGTGATTGATGAAGCATCCAAGGGTACCAAAAAGGAAGAACTAATAGACGACGAACCTGTTCCTACTACAAATTAGAAGGTTGTGGAAGAAGGAAATAGAGAAGCATCAAAAGAAAGAAATTAAGATACAAATACATCAAAAATACACCTTCAAGGTATGTTCAGAAAAATTGTCTTGAATATCAAATTATCGGTGAAAGGGATACATGAACACAAATTAGAAGAAATTTATTTGGAACTTCTAGTTATCTAGCCTTACTATCCACAATTGAATCTCAAAGTGTGAATCAAGGAAGCAAAGATGAATGTTGGGTTAAGGCAAAGAATGAAGAACTTGAAAAAATAGAAAATAATCATACATCGGGATTAGTACCAAGGCCTCATGATAAAAATGTTATTGGGACAAAATGGGTGTTTAAAAAAAAAAAATTTGAATGAAAATGGAGATGTAGTTCGCAACAAATCAAGACTTTTATGTAAAGGCTATGCTCAACATGAAGGGATAGACTTTGAAGAAACATTTTCACATGTAGCTAGACTTGAATCCATAATAATGTTTCTTGCATTTTCAAGTTTTAATGGATGTAAAATATGCATTCTTAAATGGGGATCTAGAAGAATAAATCTATATAAAACAACCAAAAGGGTTCATTCTTGGAAATGATAAAAATATTGTGTGCAAACTTAAAGAAATAATTGTATGGATTGAAACAAGCTCCTCATGCATGGTATTATCATCTTTATAGGTATCTTCAACAACAAGGATTCAAAAAGGGGCCTGCATATAACAATATATATATCAATATGGATAATGATAAACTTTTGATAGTTTTGTTTTATGTAGATGACATCATTTTTGGAAGCAATGTAGAATCTATAAGTCAAGGGTTTTCTTTAGTTATGTAGTAATAATATGAAATGTCTCTACTTGGTGAACTAACATACTTTCTTGGTCTTCAAGTTCAAAAAACTAAGAATGGTATCTTTCTTTATCAAACCAAGTACCTCAAACATATTTTGAAGAAATATGGAATGGAAGACTGCAAGTCGGTATGTGCACGAATGGTAACATGATCCCATCTTGGTTAAAATGATGATTCTCCTTAGGTCAATAAAATAGAATATAGATCTATGATTGGAAGCCCGCTCTGCCTTATAGGAACAATACCATACATTATGAATTTAGTTTTATTTTTTGGATGGTTTCAAGCCAATTCTTAGGAAACTCATCTCCAAACATTACAAGACATCCAAATCACTTGTCATCAACCTATACCTATTCTCTATGACAATAGTAGTGTCATACATATCTCTAAAAATCCTATCATGCACTCCAAAACCAAGCACATTCCAATCAAATATCATTTTCTTAGTGAATGGGTGCTTAAACAAAAGGACAAACTAGAATATGTTCCTTCAAAGGAACAAGTTGCAGATATATTTAACAAGTTGCAGAAATTAGGAATGATTCCTGCTTCATCACTCTACTAATTTTTTTGACAGGTATTTCATGTTCAGGGGGAGCTGAGACTGTAAATTACTACAATTTAATTTTTGTACGTGGTTTATGTGAAGTACTGACATGTACATATGCCGTCATTGAGTTAGATAGATGCGTATACCTCTCAGTGATTGTTAAAAATGACACAAATTTAGGGGGAGACTCCTATATGCATTCATTGTTTCTTTTGTTTTTGATATTGACTTGTTGCATTATGTTGATTCAAGGGGACCAACTATTATCCCTTATTGGCATTATGGTTTCATAAGGATGTCTTATTGCATGCATCCTCTAATAACAAGATATTTCTAATGTTACTACTGGATATCTATATGTTGTTTTTCTGTCACTAGCTATCAATGATACATGGATTCCAAATGATAAAGTTTATCTATTGACATGCTTGATGAGGAGGATGTGTTTTCTATGATTTAATGATGATGAAGAGATTGATGCTTCATTACCCTTTCTTACTTCTTGATGAGGATGTTCATGTTGCTTCTATATTGCCTCTATCAAATATTCATGTTGCAGGTTCCTATATGTTATATGTTGGTTGTTGACAACTATCATGATCCTACAACCTCATTGTTGAGGTCTTAGTGTTGGTTATATATTTATACGTCATGTAAATACCCATGATGTAATAATTGTAATGTTTAGCCATTTAAGGGCCATTGAATCATGATTTGTACTTTTAAGACATTGTTGTAATGTTGAAATCTAGTCATGCTTTGTATGTAGTCCCATTATTTTGGGAAATTGATGTAATATGAGTCAAATATGTAACCTTAATATGTTGGGTAATTCATGTCATCATGATTCATAGGAAGTATTGTTCATTATTGAATATCTTCAAACATTTCAACATATGATCGTTGGGAGCATGGTCAGAAGGTTTAGTATATCATATCTACTGTGATCCTCTCTCCATGGGGGGAGAGAAGTCTTTATTATACGTTGGTTATCCATTTTTCCTTGATGTCAAAGGGGGAGAGAAGCTTGGTGTTTGGATTAGAATGCTTGTTTTTTTGTAGATGTTTTTGCAGTTGGTAACCAAACACCAAAGTGATTTTCATCAAGTCCAAAGGGGGAGATTGTTGGCATTATGGCTAATGTGTTTTCCTTGATGGAAAGTTACTTGATAAATATGTCAACATTATGATAACAGGAAGTTTATACCGATTGATAGAGATGCCACAACTGGGATGAAAACGTTCCATGACAAATGGATGGTAAAGACAAAGTTTAATAAAGTATGTGCAGGTCCTTTGAAGAAAGGCCACATACATATGCAGATATTGAGAAGAAAAATCATGTACATAATCCACACCATGGTAATTTGAATATCAAGGGTCTTTACCATGGTATTGTATCATAGTAATTGGTGTGTCAACAATTATTTGATCCCATCAAAGAATACTTACGACATAACCAATGTATTTACCTAAGGTATTGGCTAATGAAAATAGTATATAAAGAGATGGAGATAAAGGTGTTGGGTGTGCAAGTATTCGACCTTCTACGAATGATTTGATCTGAAACAAGTGTGCATCAACGAGCAAGGAGAAGACTCAGATCTGAAAGATTTGAAATATGTTGACATAAATTCTTGATTAATTTACTTGTTGCAAATGTCTAAGTAGCGAACATTGATGAAACTATGATATTGTGATACTGTGATCTAAATTATTTACTCAGAAGTATGTAGTATTGATAGTAAAGGTTGCAGAAAATTAAATTGAGCTTGGAGTGAAATTTCTATAGATTTGTATGCAGGTGCTTTTGGGAATAGTCATGGACATACGCAGATCCATCTCTATAGGGTCATGTATATTTCCTACAAAATAATTTGTGCAGATTTGTACGTGGGTGTGGTGAATTATAAAGGCATACATACGTGGATTAGCTGCAGGGAATTTTCATATACATTCTACAGTTTTGTAGTATGACTTGTATATGATATTTGATCATTTATGTTACGATTGTTGCAATTTGTCGATGATGTCTCCATCTTGACAATCAATGTTTTACAGTATTAGTTAGGTTAAGTTGGAAATGAATGTTGATTAGCGATGGTGCTATAATATCATGATCAGTGTTTGGTTTAGTAATCTATGATTGATTCAACTGATTTATGACTAATAAATTACCTAGATATATGATTCAATGATTAATGATTCAGTATTATGAGATCTATACACAGGTCTTATACAAAGGAAACATGTATATACATGGGTCTTATTATATAGTTGCATACAAAATTGATATTTGTTATTTCTGGTTGGGTTCAGCATTTCGTGATTTCATACTTTAGGGTCTTAGTTTATTTGTAGTGTGATTGTATCTCAAATTCATTTCTTCAGTTTGTTTGGGTTTATGATTAATATTGGTCTAGTTTGAAAATTTGATGAAAGGTCGCCTACAAGTTGTGTGATGATTGTTTGACAGGTGGATGCAATTTGCAATATTATGAAAAGTGATCCACAAGGAGCTAAGGGTTGCATCCTTCAAATAGAGGTTCAAATCTCCCTTCCAGCAGAAGTTAGTATACGAGATCAAGAGGTTAGATCTCCCTTCTAGTAGGTGTTGGAGGACGAGGTAAGATTGTAGCTTTATGCAATTAGGTGCCTGCATATGGACAAGAGACTTCATCAGTACAAATTTAATAATTTTCTTTATATCATAAGAAAGAATATAGAGACAACATCAGCAAGTGGTTTTCTCCCACATTGGGTTTCCACATAAAAATCATGGTGTTCTATGTATGTTTGGTGTGATTTAATTATGTTCTTTACTACATACTGAAAAGTAATTAATTTACTGATGCAATGATTAAGAATAATCATCTCATGAAATATACAAAAATCAGTAAATTGGATATACACGGTTTTCCTTCTCTAAAGTAGCATACATACATGATCTTCCTTAATAACAGTAGCATATATTTATAAGAATAAAAAATTGGAAGATTGATTTTTAAAAAAATTGATTCACCCCCCCCCCGCCCCAAGTATTTTTCCCAACAATTAGGATCAAATTTTGTTCCTCGGAAGAAGCTTGAGTGCTTAAATTTAGATCCATCAAGGTGAGAAATCAAGAGGAAGTATCTTCTATCCAGCTACCCTTGTTTAATAGAACCAACTTGGTTTTCTGGAAAACTGGAATAAGAGCATATTTGTAGTTGCTTGGAGTTGATGTTTGTGCCATCGTTAAAGGAGCCTATCAGTATCCATCCTCCATCCCCATAGATGATGTAGGGAAGAAACAATATAAGACCAATACAAAGGAAGTCAACGCTCTCTTAGGAAGCTTGAAAAAATCAGAATATATAAAGGTTATGCAGTTGAATACCGTAAATCTATATGGGACAAGATTATCCAGAGCTATGAAGGTGGCACTAAATTAAAGAGCACTAAACTTCAAACATTTAGAATTCAATACGAGACTCTCAGAATGCATACTGATGAAAGTATTACAAGTTTTTCCTTATGATAGATGAGATCCTTAACTCAATGAGAAATATAAGTGATCAAATAAAAGATTCAATGGTTGTTGAGAAAATTCTAAGATCTCTAACCCCAAATTTTGTTTCAAAAGTCTCTTTCAATAATGAAATGTAGGATTGAAATAACCTCACTATTTGAACAACTCCATGGGAACTTAACAACTTATGAAATGAGAAAAGGGGATCCATAAGATAGCAGAGAAGAAGCATTAAAAGCTACATATAAAAGAAAAGAAAAGGAGTAGCTTAAGGAAACATGTTACATATCAAACGAAGAAGAAGAAAATTTTGTAAAGGAACTCCAAGTAGGAAATGGAATGTTTAGAGCTAATTTTCCTTTCAAATGTTTTTCCTGTGGAAGGGTTATTCACTACATTGCTAAATGTCCTTATAAAGAAAATCATGAGAAATGGAAGAATCATTCAAAAGGAAATGTTAGAGGAAGGTTTGATAACAAGAAAAGTTTCTATACACATGAGGATAGTGAATATTCTTCTAATAATGAGGATGTTGAATCTGGTAAACAATATCAATTTCTTATGGCATTTGAAGAAAAATGTGCAGATGAATTTGATGATGTTTTTATGGATTCTCTAGAAGAAAAATATACTCTTATTGAAGAAATAACTCAACTAAAAATCCATTTGGAAGAAGCTAGATTAGCTGAAGAAGTATTGAAGAAACAAATTCAAGAAATTGAAAGGCACAATGAAAGCTCGGAACTTGAAATAGTGGGTCTAAGAAAGGAACGTGAAAAAAAGAAGCTTTAAATATTAGATTTTCTAAATGATATGAGACTTTGGAATAAATCATCAAAGTAAAATGTTCTCATCTAGTACAAAAAGGTCTTGGATATAATAATGAATCATAAAAAACTATAAAATGTTCTAAAACAGGTACATGAAGTTATCTCAATGCAATAAAAGGAAGTAGTCATCAGAATTGCAACTCTCAGAAAAGGAATGAAGGATCAAATATACCACAACAAAAGGGGAAGCTACTCAAGAAGGTACTATACTCCCAAGTATTCTTACTTGAATGGTCAATGCTTCACTTATCATAATTTTGGTCATAGAGTTGTTCATTATGTCGCTTATAAAACTATTATGAATAGAGAAGCAATAAAACAAAAGAATGAAATTGGGGTAAAGAATTTTTCTTATAATGTCTTCTCACCTCTTCAAGATGAAATTGAATGTTATATTTGCAATAACTTTTGTCATAAAGAAACTTAATGCAAAAGCAAGACATAACCATCTTATCAACATGAACAAAAGACAATGACACCCAAGGTATGGAAAAAGAAAACCATAGACACTGAAAATGGTGGTCTAGCTTTATATGAAGAAGATCAAGAAAATTTTTGGTACATTGATAGTGGATGTTCAAAGCATATGACAAGTGAAAAAGCTAAGTTTATGTCTTTTAATGAAATAAATAAATAAAAGAATGTAACTTTTGGAAATAATTCACTTGTTGTTATCAAAGGGAAAGGAACCATGATATTAAAGAAAAAGGTCAAGGCTGGAAAGTCTTTATTTGTTGATGTATTAATACATAACCTGTTGAGTGTTAGTTCAATGTGTGACCAAAGGCATGTTGTTTTTAGATCAAATAACTATGTGGTAAGAAATCTGGACACATGTAAGATCATAATAAAGGGAAAAAGAACTCCAGGCAATGTTTATGCCTTGGAAGGTGGAAAAGAACATTGTTACCTAAGACAATCTAAAGAAATTTGGATTTGGCACAAAATATTGGGACACCTTAGCTTTTCTCAATTATACAAATCAAGAATAATAGGAGTAGTTCATGACTTTCCCAAAATCTTTCTAGCAGAAAATAGCATCTGCAAATCATGCCAATTTCGTAAGAAAACCAGAGTTCAATTTAATGCTAAAGAAGGTACTTCAAGTAAGCCACTTGAACTTATTCATACTAATTTGTGTGGTCCTATTAAAAATAAGTCTCATAGGGGTGAGCAATACTTCATATTATTCATTTATTATTTTACAAGAATGTGTTGGATTGGCTTACTTAAACATAAAGATGAAGCATTTGGTAAATTTAAAGTATTCAAGGCTCTAGTAGAAAATGAGTTATATTTGAAAATAAAATGTTTTAGATCTGATAGAGGAGGATATTTTATATCAGTTGAGTTTTTCAATTTTTGTGAACAACATGGCATCAAAATACAATTTTCTATAGCTAAGAATCCTCAACAAAATGCAATGGAAAAAAGAATGAATAGAACAATCCAATGAATGGCACGTGCCATGCTTGATGACTCTGGAACACCTCATACCTTCTTGGGGTGAGAAACACATACAACTGTGAATACACTTAAAAAATCTCATATCCGAGTAAACAATGATAAAACTTCTTATGAACTATGGTTTGGTAAGTCTCCAACTATCAAACATTTTAGAATTTTTGGAAAAAAATGTTACTTAAAGAAAAATGATGATAAGCTTGGAAATTTTGGATCTAGAGCTAATGAAGGAATCCTCCTTGGATACTCTTCTAGAAGCAAGGGATATAAATGTTATAATAAAAGGCTTCAAAGTATTGTTGAGTGCATTTATTTTGTGATTCATGAAGCATCCATAGGTACCAAAAAGGAAGCAACAACAAATGAAGAATTTGTTCCTACTATAAGTCAGAAGTTTGTGGAAGAAGGAAATAGAGAAGAATCAAGAGAAATAAATTAAGATGCAGATACATCAAAAAAGACACCTTCAAGGTATGTTTAGAAAAATCATCCTGAAACTCAGATTATCAGTGAAAAGGATGCAGGAATACAAACTAGAAGAACTCTTGTTGGATCTTCTAGTTATCTAGTTTTACTATCCACAATTGAACCTCAAAAAATGAATCAAGCAAGAAAACATGAATGTTGGGTTAACAAAATGAATGAAGAACTTGATCAAATAGGAAAAAAACATACATGGGAATTAGTACCAAGACCTCATGATAAAAATGTTTTTGGGACAAAATGGGTGTTCAAAAACAAACTGAATGAAAATGGAGATGTAGTTCACAACAAACAAAGACTTGTATGTAAAGGTTGTGCTCAACGGGAAGGGGTAGACGTTGAAGAAACATTTGCACCTGTAGCTAGACTTGAAGCCATAAGAATGTTTCTTGCATTTTCAAGTTTTCATAGCTTAAAAGTATATGAAATGGATGTCTAATATGCATTCTTAAATGGGGATCTAGAAGAAGAGGTCTATATAGAACAACCTGGAGGGTTCATTCTTGGGAATGATAAAAATATTGTGTGCAAACTTAAGAAAGAATTGTATGGATTGAAACAAGCTCCTCGTGCATGGTATTATCATCTTGACATGTACCTTCAACAACAAGGATTCAAAAAGTGGTCTACAGATAAAAAATATATATATCAACATGGATAAAGATAAACTTTTGATAGTTGTTGTTTATGTAGATGACATCATTTTTAGAATAAATGTAGAATCTATGGGTCAAGGAATTTCTTCAGCTATGCAACAAGAATTTGAAATGTCTCTACTTAGTGAACTAACATACTTTCTTGGTCTTAAATATCAACAAACTAAGAATGGTATATTTCTTTCTCAAACCAAGTACCTCAAATAGATTTTGAAGAAATATGGAATGGAATATTCTAAGCCAGTATGCACACCAATGGTAACAGGATGCAAAGTTGGTAAAAATGATGATTCTCCTTCATAAAATTAACTAGAATATAGATATATTATTAGAAATTTTCTCTACCTTATAGGTATAATACCAGAAATTATGCATGTAGTTGGAATTCTTGGGCGAAGGAAAATCATCTCTAAGTAGTTAAGAGAATATTCAACTATCTACAAGGAACTCAATATTTTGGTCTATGGTATCCCAAAAATACAAACTTTTCACTTCATGCTTATACAGATGCAGATTGGGCAAGTAATATTGATGATCACAAGAGTACTAGCGGAGGAGCATATTATTGAGGGCCTTACTTGGTGTCATGGTTCAACAAGAAATAAATTTCCATCTCTTTATCTACTGTTGAGGTAGAATATATTGTCATTGCATATTGTTCCACTCAACTTCTATGGATGATCTAAACATTGCAAGACATCCAAATCACTTTTCCTCAACCTATACATATTCTATGTGACAATAGTAATTCCACAATTATCTCTAAAAATAATGTCATGCACCCAAAAACCAAGCACATTCCAATCAAATATCGTTTTATGAGAGAACGGGTGCTTGAACAAAAGGTCAAACTGGAATATGTTCCTTCAAAGGAACAAGTTGCAGATATATTTACCAAGCCAGTTCCACATGATTCCTTGGAATATCTCATATAGAAATTAGGAATGGTTCTTGTTTCATTACTCTGCTAATTATTTTGATAGGTATTTTATGTTCAGGGGGAGTTGAGACTATAAATTACTACAATTTAATACGTAGTTTATGCGAAGGATAGATGTGTATTTATGCAGTCTCTAAGTTAGACAGATGTGTATACATCTTTGTGATTGGTAAAAATGACACGGAATTAGGGGGAGCCTCCTATATGCATTCATCATTTCTTTTGTTTCTAACATTGGTTTGTTTCAATTTGTTGGTTCAATGGGAGTAGCTATTATCCCTTTTTTGCATTATGGTTTCATAAGCATGTCTTGATGCATGCATATGCTAATAGCTGAATATTTTTATTGTCATTGCTGGAGATATTTATGTTGTTTTTTTGTCACTAGTTATTAATGATGCATGGATTCCAAACGATAAAATTTTTCTATTGACATGCTTGATGAGGAGGATGTGTCTGCTATGATTTAATGATGATGAATACATTTATGCTTCATTTCCCTATCTTACTTCTTGATGAGGATGCTCATATTACTTCTATATTGTTGTTATCAAATATTCATGTTGCAAGTTCTTATATGGTATATGGTGGTTGGTGATTACTATCATGATCCTACAACCTCATTGTTGAGGTCCTGGTGTTGGTTATCTATGTAAAGGTCATGTAAATACCCATGATTTAATTATTGTAATATTATGCCATGTAAGGGATATTGAGTCATGCTTTGTACTTTTAATACATTGTTGTAATGTTGAGCGCTTATCATGCAGTGTATGTACTCACATTATTTTGTGAAATTTATGTAGTATGGGTCAAATATGTAACCGCACTATGTTGAGTAATTGATGTCATCATACGTCATAGGAAGTATTATTCTTTATTGAATATATTCAGATAATTCCACATATGCTCAGGGTAGCATGGTTAGAAGGTTCAGTAGATCAGATCTACATTGATCCTCTCTCCACGGGGGGAGAGAAGTATTCATTCTCCATCAGTCATCCATTTGCACTTGACATCAAAGGGGGAGAGAATCTTGGTGTTTGGAGTAGAATGCTTGGTGTTTTTATAGATGTATTTTTAGGGGTTTATAGGTGGTGACCAAAGACCAAAGTGGTTGCTATCAAGTCCAAAGGGGGAGATTGTTGGCATTATGGCTAAGGTGTTGTCCTTGATGGAAACCTACCTGATAAAGATGTAAACATTATGATAACAAGATATTTATATCGAGGGATATAGATGCCACAACTAGTGTGAACAGATTCAGTGACAGATGGATGGTAAAGACAAAGTTTGAGAAAGTATACGTGGGTCTTGTGGAGAAAGTTCGCGTACATATGCATATATTGAGAATCAAAATCACATACATAATCTGCACCATGGTAATTTGAATACTAGGAGTCTTACCATGGTATTGGCCTATAATAATGGGTGTGTCAATGGTTATGATCCCGTCAAAGAATACTTACAACATAACCAAGGTATTGGCTAAGGAAAATACTATATAAAGAGATGGAGATCAAGTTGTTGGTTGTGCAAGTATTGGGTTGTCTATGAATGATTTAATATGAAACAAGTGTGCATCAGCGAGTAAGGATAAGACTCAAATCAGAAAAATATGAAATATGTTGACATATATGCTTGATTGGTTTACTTGTTAAAAATTTATAAGTAGCTAACATTGATGAAAATGTGATACTGTGATCTAAATGATTTATTTAGAACTCTATAGTATTCATAGTAGAGGTCGTAGAAAGTGAAATTGTGATTGCAATGAAAGTTCTACAGATCTGTATACAAGCGTGTTTGGGAATAGTCACATATATATGTGGATCTGTCTCTATGGGGTCGTGTATATTTCCTGCAAAATAATTTGAGCATATTTATACATGGGTATGGTGAATTATAAGTGCGTATGTACACAAATAAATTGTAGGGAAGTCGCGTATAAATTAAAGGGTTTTGTAGTATGACTTGTTGATGATATTTGATCATTTCTATTTTGTTTGTTGCAGTCTATCAATGATGTATCTATCTTGATAATCTATGTTTAACAGTATTAATGGTTGGGTTGAGTTGGCTATGAATTTTGATTAGCGATGATGCTATAGTATGGTGATATGTTTTTAGTTCAATAATCTATGATTGGTTCAAGTGATCTTTGACTGATAAATGATCTATATATGTGATAAATTAATTGATGATTTAGTATTCAGTATTCTAATATTTTTACGTAGGTCTTATACAGAGGGAACATGCATATATGCGAGTATTATTCAGTATAATCATGTACAAAATTGATGTGTTTTATTTCTGGTTGAGTTTTTCATTCAATGATTTGATTCTACAGGATTTCAGTTGCTTTTCAGGGTGTTTATATCTCAAATTGTTTGCTTTTGTTTGTTTGGGTTTATTATTTATATGGTTCTAGTTGAAAATTTGATGAAAAGTGGCCTACAGGTTGTGTGATGATTTTTTGACAAGTAGATCCAGTCTGAAATATTTTGAAAAGTGGTCCACAAGGATTTGGGGGTTGCATCATTTAGAAAGGGGGTAGGATCTCCCTTCTGGTAGAAGCTAACAAATGAGATTAGGGGGTTGGAGCTCCCTTCCAGTAGTTTCTAGAGAAAGAGATAAGATTGTAGCTTTCTGCAGGTGGGTTCCTACATACTGGCAAGAGATTGCATCAGTACAATTGTATTTTATTTATGTCATAAGAAAGAAGACATAGAAAGTAACAACAATGTTTTTCTCCCACATTGGGTGTTCTATGTGTGTTTGGTGTGATTTATTTATGTTCTTTACTGCATACTGAAAGTTAAATAATTTATTGATGCATTGATTAAGAATAATCATCTAATGAAATACACAAAAATCAGTAAACTAGATATACATAGGTTTCCTTCTCTAAAGTAGCATACATATGCAGTTTTCCTTAATAGCAATAGTGCATATTTATCAAAATATAAAATTGGAAGTTTGAATTTTAAAATATTGATTCACCCCCCTCCCCTTAATATTTTTCCCAACAAAAAAATCCATCTAATGTTAGCATCTAGTCAACAAGTTAATCCTTAGTATACTTTCTAGGTAATGGAAGTCACACAATAGAAAACTATACCAACTACTAACGAAAGCAGCTGAGATATCATCTAACACATCTAATATCGAGGGCATTGGAATTGATAGACCATTGTATGTGAATTATAGATGAGAAAATTAATATAGTTAACGAACAAAGAATAGTAGGTCCATGCTTATGGGTATAAATACCATTAAAGTAACAACAAATCACATCTAACTAAGTGTGTTTCTAGGGGAGTTTCTTGAAGGGAAACAACTGGCTCCAACATGAGGACATGCTCTCCCGTACAAGATGTATGAGAACTCCATATTATCCTAGTTTCATAGAACCAAAGTCCTTATCCATTGGGCCATGGAGTCATTAGACTTGTAGTTTTTGCAACATCTAACTTGGAAGATATGAGAGCCAACAAGAGAATCTGCCACCCTTGGAAGCTACTGGAAAAAACATGTTGAAAGGAAATGACATAAAATAAGTGTAGTAAAGTACATAAAACTAAACTAGAAAATGAAAATAAATTCATTATTAATATAATGGAAACATAATACTATGCTACTTGCTCAGAGAACTTATTATTTTCTACTCCTACAAGCTAACAAAAAGATATGGTCGTTAGGTGTAATCAAAGAGTTAATGAAACCGTCTAATAAATTCATCTATGATGTATGTTCTTCCCTTGTGTTTGGTTACTAGCCAAAATAAGGATACTTTAAATATTATGTAGACACCAAGGGAAAAAGTGGTCATTTTTAAGTTTGGAGCCAAGGTCAAAGTATGATCATGAAGTATAAAGCCCAAAATATACCAAGATTGATTGTTTCCTCCAGAAACTTCTTCTATCCAAATGTCAATAGGGTTTGATTTTACTTACAAAATTATTAGGGAAAAAAGTGTTATGAAGGCAACTCAAACTAGTATTTGAATGAAAATTGTGTCAATTTCAAGTCACTTCGAACCCTCGTAAAAGAAAGAGAACAAGTCAAATTTGATGGAAAATTAAGGTCATTCTCATGATTCAAGGATGGGATAATAAGATAAGGACATTGTAGAGTCAAGATTAAACTTTCAAAAGGTAAAGAATGTTCAAATTCCATGTCAAAATTTAACCATTTCATGAAAAAGGGGATGACTTACTTCACATTCCTCTCAAGACTTGGACTAAAGGTATATTAGTGAATTTCCTCCACATGTCCTAGTGTATTAATCACATATTCACCCACAAAATAAGTATCATATATGGGATCACCTTCAAATTAGATACAAATCTCATCCCATTTAGTTCTTTCCATGTGAAAAAGGTCAAAATCAAACTTATCAATGTTAGCACTTTGGTCTATGAGGTGAGGGGGAATCCATTGTTTCTTTAAATTTCAACCTTTGAAAAACTCAAACGATAAATTATGTGAGTTAAGGTTTTGATAAAGGGAATAGTCTTCATGAGGATAAGGAAATTTTTGGTCTTTTTAGCACTCTAAATGCTCATCCAAATCTTTCTTATAAAGTTGTTTTTTCATGGATATTTAACATTCTACTTCATTGATGTGTTCTTCATCAAGGTTTTATTATTCTTCTTATAAGTCACCATTAGAAGATTGGTCCTTTTCTTCAAATTCTTGATGATTCATAGGATTATCAAATGACCCCTTTCCATGAGTTGTAGTTACTAATGGTTCTTTCTTAATTGAGTTCAAGAGGGTATTTTTTTTTATCTTGTTACTTATTTCAACCCCTAACTCATGATCATGGGAAGGGACCCATGTATCTTGTAGAGACGCATGTAAAAGCATACATCTCGTCAACTTTTTATAACTCTTTAACATTTTCTATTTTTTTAATAATTGTATAATCAACTTTACTAGGTTGTTTGTATATGGGATTCTACCCATGATTCGATGTGGGTGATAACAATGGTTTTCTTTTGCCCCACATGAGCTAGTAGTTAAATTGATATTAGGAATACGAACAAAGAATCATGTGCACTATTTGACTCTGACTTAAAGGATCTTATGCATAGGGATCTTGTGATAAACTTCTACACAATCATCTAAGGATTTTTCTTCAATACCTTCTTCACAAGTTTGATTTTCATTAATGGGATCACAAGAAGGTACCACATATACATATGTAAGAGATATTTGGATCTCATCAAAGAATTGATCTTCAATTAATTCCTCAATCCTAATGTAAATTTTTCATTAATTGACTCTTCCTTCATAGCCTCATCACCATGTGGGTGATACTCTTCTCTATGGAATGAATTTTTCTCTCTATAAAAATGTCATGGGAGGGCTTTTCACCCATGTTCCCTTCTTTATTTTAAATAAGTTCTTGTTTTCCTATCAATTACGAAAGAGAAATGCTTTTTTCAAGATTTTAATTCATTTCTTCCATCAGTTGTAATGAAGGATAAGGAACATGCCTTCTATCTCTCCCTTGCTACCATGGCAGATTTCAATAAACTTATGTATGTCACCAACCTTTTCTTCTTATCTATGATGTTATTCACTAATTTTATAAGACAATGCTTATTCTTAAAGGGTTCATGAGGGATTTCTCCATCTAAAATCCTTTCACTTGGTTGAATTTTATGGGGATGTCATATTATTCTTCCTGTAAAGTTATCCAGTACCTAACGAATGCATCTTTATATTTTAGAATTGGAGGAGTCCAACATTTAAGTAATATTTCAAGGAAAAGATCCATGGAAGTGACGATTTTTGGACTTCAACAATATTTGACCCACTCATTTGTTCATGTCCCAAAGTGGAGACAAAGTGTCTCATGAACACATTTCCATGTGTTACATTAACATTTGAAGTGTATATGAGAAAGTTTGCAACATGAGGAGTAGCTAATGAAGGATCACCATTATATATTGGGAACTAATTTAACTAATGTGGAGTGTAAATAATTTGGATACGTAGGGATCCCTTTGAAATAAATGGCTTTATATAGTTCATGAACTTCCCAAGGAACCATATCTAAAGAAAATGGATTCATGCTTGCAATGGAGTCGTTGGGTTAGATAACTTAATAAAACCTTCAAATATTACTCATTGAATCTTGTTGAAGCCAATAGAGAATACCCAGGGAATGGAATTTTTCCCCAACAATGGTGGAAAAATATCATCACTTGGATTCTCACTAGAGAAAATGTCCCAACCTCATGAGGAGAGAACCTAAGGAAACTATCAAACAAGGTACCCACTATCACCTTGGAAAACCTACCCCTCATTTCTAGGATTAGGTTTGATTTCATATCCGAGGGGGAATTCCCTATGTTTGAATATAATCTTAAGTTTTTTGTTTAGTGTGAGTGAGAGTATGACTCATATTAGATGTTGAATTTTCTTAAAATGAATTGATGTAATGATTTTTTAACCAGTTATTAGTGCAAATTAATGAATTTCCGATAACACATAAACCACATTCATTAACCAAATCCACATCCAGCAAGATAAAAATAAGCAAAAAATTAATCAAGTTCCATAATTACAAAGTAAATGCTTGATCAAGTAATGAAAATTAACATTAAGGAGTTATAAGCAATAAATGCCTCGTAGAACGGGTGTGCCTAGTGCTATAGCCCTGAAATATGCCTACGCAGGGCTAATATGAGAGAGTAATCTCCCCAAATATTTTTTTTGGTGAACTATAACAATTAAGTGGGTGAATGTCTAGTTTCAAGAGACCTGAGGGGACTTTCAATATACTTGATGTACATGGAACTAATTTCCATGCTCATTTCTATATAATGCAATACTACTCAAATGGATACCAACATGGGTAACCTAGACTTCCAAATAATGAGACTTAAATTAAATGATTAGCCTCATGAAGTCATGGGGTTTCCCTTTGTGCATGATTCCCAAGCCACAATTTTACTAGCCTAATGGTAGATCATGTTGTTATTTATAGAATTCAAAACACATCTTTAGCCTAATCTCTAAAGGGATTTCTTGCTCAAAAGTGTATACCAGACCATGTAATTATTTTCTTCAACATATGTTGTTATCATCATTCATTTCATTGAGAAGTATAATTACTTAAATTAAATGATGAATGAATATTTCAAGTGAATGCTCCAAGTAGTTTTCAATCGTTCAGAGATCTGAAAATTAAATGTAATTGATAAGTTTCATAAATATGTCATAGCATATCACCATAAACCAATCATGTTAATTTAGAACAATTCACACTAATTTATGCACCAAGTTTATTGACTTGTTAAGCATTCTTATGTTTATTTAGCCATATTTGAACCGTGTAACAAGTCATTTAAATAAGTGTCATTTATGCTAAACAATTCCATTTCATCTCAATTCATCTTGGTACCAATAAATATTGTATCAACCATTATTTTCTAGATAAAATATATGCTAATGAGAGGTCATAGAGAAAGATTTAGTTTTGAAATCATCTTCTCTAAGTAAATTAATCCCATATTCAAGTGTCTAAATTGCAATAAAAGTTGAACAATTAATTCTTTGTCCTTTTAGAAGGTGAGTTGAAATCAAGATTAAATCAGTTTCTTAACAATGCATTAGACCACTTATTAGGAGTAAAATAAAAAACAATAATATATTTGGTTTCAAAAGAAAAATGTGCTTATAAATGGTTGATGTTATAGGACTGCTATTCAAATGTGGATTTCAAAACCAAAGAGTTGTTTAAAAAACAATTGTGCAAATTGTATTTATGTGGCCAAAATTTAATGTGTTATCAATATTAGCTCAAGTTAAATTGATTTAATTGGTATGGATTTGAATTAAACTTAAAAAAAAATGATTAGAGGTTTATATTAACAAAATTGGGATCTGTCACAAACCAATACATTTCTTCTCAAAACAAATATTGTTGAAATTCCTTGAGGACTTGGGTTAGAACACAAAGGAACAACCCAAAATCTTGCACAAACACACATTACAACTTGGAGTTTGATTCCATTCCAACTATAGTTTTTCCAAAAGACCCCTAGAATCTAGATAACTTGTATTTCATTGCTTTCTTAATTTTTTAACTTTGAATTTCTCATCTTTTTTAGAGGGTTCCTTTCTATCTTTTTACTCACTTGTATCCAATCTTGATTTCCTATTGAATCTGAAGAAACATCCTTTTGAGAGGAGGTTCTACTTTCTTATTCCTTCTCTTTACCCAAAGGAAAATGATTAAAATCCGACCAATCCACCCACGAAGGAGCCTTCCTAGTGGTTGTACAAGCCACACCCTCAGCGAATGGCTTTGAATTAAACTTTTATGCACAAAAAAAAAGAAAAAAATGAGTTAAGAAAAGCCTAAATTTCCCCTTCTTTTTTTAGTTTTTTTTTTTTTTTTCCTTTATGTTTTATTTTATTTTATTTGTATGATTATTTTTAACTATATTTAATCTACTCTAATTTTAACTCTAAAATATATGTAATATAAAATAAATACTAATTGGAAATTATTAAATTTGGAAAAAATGCTAATTATTAACTAAATTAAATAAACTTAAAAACATAATTTAAACCTATGATATATAAAAGAAACTAATTGTAATACCTAAAGAAACAAAATAAAGTATCCATTTTAAATTAATATTTAAAAGAGAGAAAATAAAAAAAGGTGATATGTAAATAATTATGGAAGACAGATAAAATTAATTTTTAAATTTTTAAAATATAACTTAAATTAAATTACAAAATAAATGCAATCCATTTGCAACTTTTTTCCTCTTTAATAATCTTCAATTTAGTGTTTTCTCACATTGATAAGGTCAAAAAATAAAAGTGAACAAAATATTGCTACCTTTTTTCTTAGAAGATCTATTAAAATAATAAAGTGGTCAAAAAAGTTTCTAAATTTCTAGAAATCTAATAATCAAAGCTAGTTGTGTTCATGTGACCAATTAGTTCAATTTTAGATTAAATATTTTTCCCAATTATTAATATGGTAAATTTTCTTCATGTATGTGCTAGCAAAACTTTGTGCATTTCAAAATAATCATTCAAATAATGTTGATGTAGACATTTGTAGATGATGAAATACAATGTATTTATCCAAGTTGACTAATATGATTTCTAATTGATGAAAATGAGATTTTGGGGGTTGCCAAAAATTCCAAATTCTTTAAAAATCTTGATCCTGGATGTGTGGGTTATGGGCCCACTCAATCTTTGGGAAGCCTTTTAATTAATTCACCGTTGTAGTTTGTCTTACTCTCACTTGAACATTCATGCAGCCGTCGCCGAGTGCCTGCAACACCCTTTTTATTTACATAACACAAGTTTTGACTCATTTATAAAACACATAGCGTATACAATTAACACAGAACATAAACACACTTTTATATATTTACGGAACAATTACAAAGTTAAGGCCTTTCAGCCTTAAAACGAACTCATGCTTGGCTACATCTTGCCCACTCACAATTTTCTTCACAAAATAAGATATATATTACACCCCTATTGCATTACATTTATATAAAAAGTCTTATGAAGGACCGATCCTATCCTCTTCTGGTTTTTCTCCACAAAAACTCTCCAAAAAGCGTGCATGGCTATTAATAATAGGAAGTCTATCTAGTCTTATCCATTCTCTCTTTAATTTTTTTTCTTTAACTGCTTTAAGGTAGATTTTCTATGTTTTTTTCCCTTTATTCAGCTCTGCTGGTCCACGTCTTCATGCTCCACTTGGACTTTTCTTTAATTAAGAAAAGGGTGAGATGTACCTGCATCAGACTCCCGAGGAACAAAAATTTATGACATCCTGGTCATATGCTTCTCCTGGTCTTTAGCAATTTTATCCACTGCATTCCTTCACTGCAACCAACCTCTGCAGTAACAACCTCCTCTATTACATGATACCTCACCAAGCCCTCCGCACTCGGCCTTTTGGCATCCTCTAGGTTGCTGCAAATCTTCTCACCTTCTGTTGCCGCCATCTGCATAAACTCTCCAACTTTAACATAGTTGTACCTCTTTCCCCTTATGTTCGCATTCTTCTTTCTTCTCTCAGGAATCCTTTCCCTGCTCTGATACCAACTGATGAAAATGAGATTTTGGGGGTTGCCAAAAATTCCAAATTCTTTAAAAATCTTGATCCTGGATGTGTGGGTTATGGGCCCACTCAATCTTTGGGAAGCCTTTTAATTAATTCACCGTTGTAGTTTGTCTTACTCTCACTTGAACATTCATGCAGCCGTCGC
>APFE030139122.1:12002-24007 GCA_000404065.3 Pinus taeda | reverse complement strand
CTATTGCATTACATTTATATAAAAAGTCTTATGAAGGACCGATCCTATCCTCTTCTTATTTTTCTCCACAAAAACTCTCCAAAAAGCGTGCATGGCTATTAATAATATGAAGTCTATCTAGTCTTATCCATTCTCTCTTTAATTTTTTTTCTTTAACTGCTTTAAGGGAGATTTTCTCTGTTTTTTCCCTTTATTCAGCTCTGCTGGTCCATGACTTCATGCTCCACTTGGATTTTTCTTTAATTAAGAAAAGGGTGAGATGCACCTGCATCACTAATGCATACTTTTGGACATTTAATAATACATCTAGCTTTGACTAGAAGTCATATGTTAACAAAGATAAGGTACATTAGCACAAATAACTTAACTGATATTACCAAATTACTTGAAACTAACCAAAGGAACAACATTACCCCTATTACATATGTCTTTGGGATAAAACATAAAGTATTTCTCAAGTCCTCTAAGTTAAAGTAGGTGGATAATGACATTAATATTTATGAAAGGGGATGAAAGGTAATGTACAAATTAACTTATAAAGTCATATGTAATGCTAAGGGTGTAATTTTAGTCCAACTAGCTGATTAAATTATGACAATAAGTCTTCTTTCATTTGCAAAGTCTTATAAGAGGGAGCTTTTACTACTTCAGCCTACATACATTTTCCATTTCTTTCTTTCTTTTTTGATATATTTTTTTCTAATTCCTTTTCTATTTAGATAAGTTTTATTCTCTGAGGACTTTAAATGGGGGAGACATGATTAAGTAGTTCCTTTCTTCGATTTATTTTTCTCTTCACCTCTTTAGGCATTTATTTGGCTTGATTTGACTTTTTTAGGCTTGCATTTTTAGTTTATCCTTCTTCATGACCCTTTTTTGGATGATATTTAGCAAGTTAACCATAGTATGGATTATTTATTTTTATTGATGGGATGGAAGTGTAAAAATATTTAACGACAAATGTTTAATTATGGAAGGGATATCACTACGTTACCCACCTTGACTTCTCAGTAGTACCTAGTGGTCTAAACTAATGCACGCTTATCTAGAAACGATTATGTTATGGGATGGCTAGAAATAGTAACATAGTAACATATTTATTAAATTAAAATTGATAATACATCCATCTAATGATAGCATCTAGTTAATAGGTTAAATCCTTAGCACCATTTCTAGGTAATGGAAGTCACATAAGGGAAAAAACATATCAACTAATAGTTAAAGGAACAAACATTTCATCTAGTACATCTAAGATCGAGGGCATGGGAAGTGATATACCAGTGTATGTGAATGATAAATGATCATAATAATCTAATTTATGAATGGAGAATAATAGCTCCAGGTTAATGGGTAGAAATATCATTAAAGCAAAAACAAATCATACACGACTAAATTTGTCTCTAGGTAATAGAATTACCAATTTAATTAAATAATTGCATCACCCATATCATGACAATCATTAATCTCGTAAAATAGGAAGGAATGGATAGTGGTGATTATAGAGCTATTGACATTCACTTATTTTAATGGAAAATGGTTTTCTAAATAAAATTAATAGAAATGTGCTTCACTATTTCTAATTGTTTCTATTAATACACTTAGAGAGGCACATTAAATAGGAATAAGAGTAGAAATATCACACAAAAAGTTTACTCGGCAAACATAGAAATATTTATACCTGGTACCACAATATTTACCCTAGAAACCCAAATCAAAAAATTGACTTCAAATGGTTAATTGGTTCTCTATTTCATCATACTTTGGTTACAATATGGCTCATGGTTTTATGTGTGTATTTCCCCTTTGGCTAGTAACCCTTTAGGAAACAAGTTACAATGAAATATAAGAGAACTACAGGGTAATGGAATGGTAAGAAAATAAAATTCTCTCTCTCTCTCCCTTCTATTTTAATTTTGTTATTTGATTTAATTATCTTTTCCATTCCTTTGAATTTTTTTATTTTATTTCGAGTCTTTGTCTCGTTTCATTTTTCTATACTTGGATTATTCTTTATAGTTTAGCTTACCTTCAATAATTACCGAATTTGTTTGCAAGTACTACATCTTAAAATTATTTGCTTGTTGAGATCCATTTTGGATCAATCACAATTAGGATATCACTATAACACCCAAAATACAAACATTTCTTTTTGTAACACTATGTACCTAAAATTATATATATATATATATATATATAATAGAGAGAGAGAGAGAGAGAGAGAGAGAGAGTGAATTGTTATATCGAATTTTAGTGGGGTATACCAATAAAAGTGACAGTTGCAGAATAGCATAGTCCTTACCTTCTTTGGTAGCTATTAATATGTTGGTGTGATTAAGGAAGTGTAGGGTTCACATTTTTCCATTATTATAGAACACTCCATTTCTACAATTATTTCCGCAATCTATCATTATTCTCACCTTTGCACACTTCTTACATACATCTCCACCTTGCAGATGACTTATTCCATACATCTTAGCCTCGTAGTGTATTCCAAATATCTTTTGTGCTATCGAGGTGGCACAATGTAAATTCCTTAATTTTATGTTGGAACCTAGGGATGGTGAATGTAGTAGTCATGTGTTCATGTATTTTGATTAATCATTCTTGAGGTTAATTTATTAAATAATAATTGTATACATTTGGTGCGATCTCTTTTGTTATTTATTTATTAATCTTCATGCAATTATGCAAGGAGTGTGGAGAAAAGATATGTGGGGGAGTTTGTGTCCCTTTCTCTACACACGCATTCCCCACACACACTTTCTCCCCCACTCCCTTTCTTTGCTTTGGCTTTCCAAGGAAATACTTATAACATCAAATGTATATGTGTAAAGGATTTAACATTCTTTGTTCTGAATTAATAGATTACAAAGGTGAAACTTATGAAAGCACAATATATATTTATATCATAAGTAACCACATTTTCAGTTTTACTTTTAGTCTCCATAACGTTGATACATTGTATAGTGTGCAAAGATGTGAAGAAGGATTCATTGTGCTTCCTCTACACCTCTGCATTGCATGTCCAATTTTGACTTTCGAGAAATTTCCCACCCACATTTTGTTACACTAGGTCTCTTTTGAATTGAGATTGGTTGATCTCCTTGGTTATCGAGAGTACTCTCTTTGATATTTCTAGTGAATCATACACGACGTCACTGCAAAATGATTTTCTGTAAATAAATTTCTCTATGGCTTTAATAAGGATATCTCATATCGTAAGATTGTTGTACGGTTTTACATAGATTATGATCAAGAATTGTTTTCACTCATGCTATTTACTTCATGGTTTTAGTTTTCAAGTCTTTACAATATTAGATTATGCAAAAATTATAATGTGTTATGGGCATATATAATGGTTTGTATATATACTATATATATTATAATTATTAGAATATTTACACTATACATTATAATTATTAAAAAATTAAAATAAAATTATATCTTTTCAACATTAAGAAAAGAAAATACATTTCAAATGTAGGAGATCACAATAAATCCCTATATCATAAGTAGCTACATGTTAAGTTTTATTGTTAATCTATATCATGTTGAAACATTGTACATATTTTGGAGGTGCAAGGGAAGAAAGCTTCGTCTGCACCTCCACACTCCACACAATATATCAACTCCACACTCCACACAATATATCAACGTTATGGAGATTAAGAATAAAATAGATTTTTGTGAGCATTGTTTTCATTAAATGTAAAATGAGTGAATAGCAATTGTATTCTACCTTGGTATCAATCACTCATTCTTCTTTTAAATCATGTGTGTAAACTTTCATCTTTGTAAACAATGTACATGGTATAAAAGCATGGTTCTCGTTATGATTATTAACAAATTTTTACATTATACATCATAATTAAATTAACAAATTAAGACAAAAGTATATGTATCGATGCTCATGAATATAGGTATAAACTATTGTAACATTATCGCGAAAAATCCTCATTAATATATGTATGAATATTTATTTGAATAATGTGCCACTGGAATTGGAATATAGTTATTCGTTGAATGTTTTTATAATGTTTTTTTGTGTGAATATAATTATTTGGTTGGTTTATGTGAATAAGTAAAGTGAACATAATATTTTTTAAAATAATTACATAGTTATTGTAATTTTTTAGGTATTATTGGTTGATTGGTTATTATGTAAATATGCCATAATTTCATGTGGTATAATGTATAAAAGTTTAAAATGAAATAAGAGGTAAAAAATTTAAAATGAAATAAGAGGTAGAAATTTTAAAATGAAATAATACAATGTAGATACAACTAACTCACAGGGGCTTCATGGACAGAGCAACACCATATCACGTGTGTTCATATTGGGGCATAAAAATTGAGGAAAAAATGAAATAATATATTGAGCATATAACAGGGGGTAAAGGGTTTTTATATGTTGTATAACAATATGTGTATTATAAGGTATTGTGTATACAATACATTGGCCATGCAGAGGTAAAAAAACAAGTCAACTGGAGAAATAAAGGTTCATAAGTATTGTGAGAGTATCAAGAATGAGAGGGGGAAAGAAAAAGCTATGGTAATATTAGGTCCATAGTAGCCTAATATTCAAACCTATGGCCCTAGTATTGACATGCAATTCACGGTAATGTAAAAGTGGCATTCTCCTTTATCTTTTATTTTCATCCTTCTACTTAAATTTTAACATTACCATGAAATGAATCAGGATGTTTGGGAGTGGTTCCAACCTTATTATATTTCATATGGAGAAAGTAGAATTTTAGATCTCACTCAAAATCCAATAGACTTATTAGTTTTTCAGGATTGGGTGGATTTCAATGTTTCCATTGGAGTTTGTCACGTACTAGGGTATGAAACACGTATTTAATCAAGAGAACCAAGCCCTCTATGACATATCTTGATGTTAGTGACATTGGTTGTCAAAATCCTCTATCATGGCCCCACTAAAAATGTACATGTCAAAATCTTGACTCAACATGTCACTTTTTTTCTATCTTATGTTAATACTTAGAGGGTGATATTAATGAAAAATATCCCAAGATAACCAATGATTTTGATGATGTTTAGGTATTTTTTGTAGCATGATTTTTTGGATGTTAGAGGACATCCAGAGCCTATTTGTTGATGTATTTTTTATTCAAAGATGAATTTCGCTCAATGTTATTTTGGTTATGTGCACACTTACATGCTATATAAATGAGAAATTGTAATTTGTGGGCCTGTGGTTGATGAATATTCTAACTACTAGATGAATGATGTTATATGGTTTAATCCTTGTTTTCATGTTTTTTATCACAAATTCATTATTCTATGTGCTTTTTTTGACATATATGCATAAAAATATATATTATATAAAATTCACTCCCAAAATTGCTCCCAATGTAAGAGATTTTGAAAATGTCGCTCCTCTGTCCTGCTTCTACTCCCAATTCCTGCTTCTACTCTCGCATCCCTGCTTCTTCTCCCACTCCGAAGTATCCTTGCTCCAAAACATACATGCATCACATTACTAATACATCTTTGATCTATGTCTAATGTGTGTTTTTAACCTGTTGATCAGCTAGTGATCCTCCCAATGATGGGGCAGTAGAGAAGACAACATATATGGTACCTTCACAGTTTCCTTACATTAGTGATGAATAAGTTGATTGGAAGTGAAGGATACAATGATACCAACTATTGCTTGGTAGAGGGAACATGCATGCCACAAGGGTTAGTGAAATAAACTATTGTTTGGAAAAGAGTGCATGCATGCTAAGGGCACACATGTTACACCTTCAATTAATTCCACTTTAAATTTTGTTTAAAATTTAGCAATTTCAGTTTTTGATATAGTTTTCCTAATATTAGAATTTTCTTTTATTATTTTTAGCATGTATGATATATTCTTACTAAGAGGGTGTAGATCCTTAGTTAATTAAAATATGTATGCATGAGAATTTCCCATCTTAGGTAGAGGACACAGATCTCAAGGAAGGGATGCATGCTTTCATGCTCCAGATCATCTTTTGATGGCAACACACTTACATGGAACTCTTACCATACAACTATGGTGTAGTAGGTGATCAAATTAGGGCTATGATTTGGAAAAGTCCAACTAGATAGGATTTTCATGTGTCCATATTCATTGTATTTTCTATCCTCTTCCTATTCTATAAGTGATATGAAAGGTGCGCCATTGTGTTGGTTATCGAGGTTTTGTTTTGAACTATTGTAGCGTATCTTTTTCAATATTCAATAGAAGATAGATGCAATTAAGAGTTCAAATCTATGTATTTTCCATTCATATTTACCATAGTATGTATTTGTAAATCAACCAACTTATATCTGCCTCTTTTCTATTGAAACTTTCAAGTTTTCAACTACCTAGTATTTAGGTTATTCTTTCTAGGTGCATAAATTTCTTACCATTGTTAATGAAAATAAAGGGATATAAAAAATGTTAATTAAAAAATTGATACCTATAATATTTGTGAAATTATAGGATTTTTAAATTGGGAATATGTATTGGGTTCATATTGGTAGGGGGTTAATTAAAGTGATTTTTAGAGGTATTTTCCAATGTGTAGTCAAATTAAGGGTATTGTTTAGTATGCCAAGAATGCATGTGATGTGTTAGAGGTTCAATGAGTGAAGCCCACGTGAACTAACCTCGATTGTTCTCTCGCACTATAATACAATGAACATGTGCAATTTTTAATATTGAATGACTATGGTAACATGATCTTCATTAAGATATGTATATATATATTTATTTGAATAATGTGTTACTAGAGTTTGTATATAAAGGTTTTGTATTTTTGGTAAAAGAATTTGAATAAATTTTTTTTTTATTTTTAAAAATTAGTTTTCCTAAAAAAGTGTAAGGTATATATTTTATTAAAAGTATACTATTACAAAAGTTTATAAGTGTTTCCCATTTTTAAATTTAATGTATTAAAATTTTAAGTTTGGGATTCCATTGCGGAAGTAGGGATGTGTGAGGAAGGAGGAACATGTGTAAGATACATCTTCACTTCCACACCTCTCGCACAACATGTACAATGAACATCTGCAATGTTTAATAAAGAATCGTTATTGTAACATTTTCTCCAAAAATCTTCATTAATAGATGTATAAATGCATATTTTAATCATGTGCTACTATCTAAAGTTTTCTGAATAAAAAAATTAGTCATTAGATGTTCTATATAATGTGTTTTCATAGTTGGTTACTCAATCAGAGTGCTACTCAATGGCTCGTATTAGAGCCAAGTATTGAACCCCCATTTGGCTACTTTTGGGCACCCAGATCACTTGATTGTTCATCAACAAATTATTTATTTATTTCTTATAGGTTATGATGTTCAACATATACTATTAGTAATACTCCATACTCTACTAGTCTTGTTAAGCTTTGATAACTATTCTGAATACCATTTCTTTACTGTCATAAGAGGTTTGATAGGAGCGCCTATCGTTTGTTATCAAGAACCCGAAGAAAATATTATTTAGTGAATAGTGTTGGGCTTGTTTCCCATGAATATAATTGTTTTGGTCGTTTATGTGAATAAGTAAAGTGAATATAATAATATTATTTGTAAATAATTACAAGTTACAAAGTTATTGTAATTATTTAGGATCATTGGTATATTGGTTATTAATAATGTAAATATGATGGAATTTCATGTGGGGGAGTACTTATGGCATAATGTGTAAGAATTTAAAATGAAATGAGCAAAAGAAAATTCACCTCGAATATAGGAGAGCACAATAAATCCCTAATCATAAATAGCCACATGTTAAGTTTTATTGTTAATCTCCATAATATTGATAAATTGTGTCGCAAAGGAAGAAATATTCCTTCACACCTCCCCAATCCTCACAATGTATCAATGTTATGGACATTTACAAAAAAACTAAAATTTCTATAAGCATGGTCTTGTTTAAGTGTAAAATGAGTGTGAATCAATACTATGCTACCTTGGTATAAACCTGGTATAAATCATTCACTCTTCTTTCAAATCACATGTGTAAAATTTCATTTTTATAAATAATGTACATAATATATCAACACGGTTCCCATTATAATTATTAACAAATATTTACACTATACATCATAATTATTAACAAATAACAGTAATTAAGATAAAAGTGTATGTATAAATGCTCATGAATATATGTATAAATGTTTATTTTGATTGATGCTATGGAATTTGTATATAAAGGTTTTGTGAAAAGAAAAGTAATCGTTGATGTTTTATATTATGTGTTTTCATTTGAATATAACTGTTTTGGTGGTTTATGTGAATAAGTATGCATAATATTTTATTTAAATAATTACAAGTTACATAGTTACTGTAATTATTTAAGTATTGTTGGTTTATTGGTTATTAATAAAGAAAATATGATATTCAAGTGGGAAATACTTAGAGCAAAATGTGTAAAAGTTTAAAATGAAATAAGAAGTAAAAAGTTTAAAATGAAATAATAAGTAAAATATGTAAAAGTTTAAAATGAAATAAGAAGTAAAAAGTTTAAAATAAAATAATAAAAAAAATGCTTAAAAGTTTAAAATGAAATAAAAAGTAAAAATTTTGAAATGGAATAATATAATGTAGGGACCACTAACCATGACCGTTCTCCCATGATTGTTCTCCCGCAATTTGCAATTTGTAGCATGTGAAATTTTTAATATGGAATGACTATTTTTACATGATCTTCATTTTTTTTTCTGAGTAAAACTAATTCTATTAACAAAGTAGAGGAATATTTACAATACGACCGAAGTAAGTACACTGCTCTGATACTATGCAGAGCTATCAAGAAAAGCAAGTAAAAGGATAGAGATCTTAACCCACGCAGGGGATCGGGAGGATACTCTTCTGGTGCTCCATGGTCAGCAAAACCATAAAAAAAACACATACAAAAGCACCACGTAATTCGCATAACAGACTTGCCCAGAAATAGTCATAGCATATCCAAAAGACGATGCCCATGCGAGCACGCTAATCATCCGGTGGTTCTTCCACAATGCGACACCATCCCATTTCTGGCTCATCCATGGCTGGAGCCGCAATTTGCTCAGAGGGGTCGGGGTCGATTGGTACCATTTCCTTGTCCCGAGTGCAGCATCCAGGGGCCATTGGAGCCTGCTTATGCATCACGCCAATTCTCAACTGAGCAGATTGAGAGGGTCCAGAAGCAGCCCCCGAACCTCCCGGATGAGAGTCCGAGCCCTCCAGCTGAGGGGACTCATGGAAAACCACAGTTATGTGAGCTATTATTCGAGGCTGACGCAAGGAACTATTAAAAGAGAAGATAGAAGTGCCAGACGAGGATGGAGGCCCCCGGTGGCTACTTGAGGCACGATAGCACCCTCTTCCACTTCGGGTGCAAGGGTAGTGACCCGCAAGCAGATCACTGGAGGGAGCAGGTGAATCCGAGGACGGGCTTGATGGAGCGCGCCGAGGTTGACCTCTTCGGCAACCCATACATTGTCGGAGCCGAGTCATCTCAGAGGGAGCACTGATAATATAACTAACGGGCAGAACAATAGCTAGCCGAGTAAAAACACACAAACGTGGAGACCAGGGAGGGAACTTACTGAAACCTTTCACCAACAAAACCAAATTGTGCACAAAATTGACAATACCTATATCCCGCCACTCGACATCATAGACCAAACCCGAGATCAAAGTGCTAAACAGAGGAACAGAGGCGATCAACACTCGATTCAGGACCCCCCTTTCTAAGCTTAAGGCCAGACCAGTTACCATGTAGCGATGAACTAGCACAAGAACCTCCAGAATGTGGTAAACTAACCCCTAGAGAAGAGAGAGGAACAACTGAATTTTCCCTGAGATGACCGAGAAAAGATTTAGGCAGACAGTTCCGGACGAATTCCAAGAGACTGCAGACATAACCTAGGCTAAGATCAAAGCAGAGGTGAGAGTATGAGCTCTGTGATAAAGCTTGCAAGGCTTCACCTTCAACCCCGAACAGAGCCCTACTTGAAACCTGCCAAGCATATCTCGAGAAGCTCCTACCATAATTGCAGCATTGAAGACTACCATCCTCACTCGTAGGTTGAAGCATGCGGAGGAGATAGCCATTACAGAGGACATGGATAACAAACCTTGGCCACCTGACTGATATCCTCTGTAACCAATCTTGCACATATGTCGAACACCGAACCACTTGCGGGTATTTAACATTACGTACAGGTGGGCAGGTGTCGTGCTACCTCGCCCCACCCTCGTCTTGTCACTATTAATGCCACCTTATTCACCTGCATTTGAAGGCTCTGCATCCTTTCGAACTAGAGATATGCAATCCTGGGCTTGGTCATGATTCTGAATGATGTTTATAGTTCCTGTGTGTAAGGTATTCTTTGCATCCACTCCGAAATTGGCGAGGAGGTCAACCACTTTGTTGCCTTCCCTCTTGATATGGCTGAAGATGATGGCCATATTATTGCGGAGTTGTTGTTCAATGGCTTCCAGTCTAGCTTCAAGCCGCCATCTCTTTGCGATTTTCCTAGCTTGAGTCCCATTTTGTAGTTGTCTAGCCATGTTGATGAGAATTTGGGAATCGCCTTCGATTTCCAGAGGGTGGAAATTGTATTTCTTGGAAATGAGAAGCCCTTGCCATAGACCCTCCAATTCCGCTGAATTGTTGGAATCCCAGCCTATGTTCCCAAAGTAAATAAGGAGTGGCAATCCTTCATTATTTCTGAATATGCCTCCAAATCCTACATTTCCGGGGTTACCCTTAGAAGCGCCATCAAAGTTGAGCTTCATTGTGTTCTTTGGGGGAGGAATCCAAGAGTCCTTTTTAGTGTTGTTTGGCTCGGGCCGGGCTTGAATCCGAGTTCCCTACTGGAGTTGCAGATTCCAGTTTTTAAAAATGGTCTTTTCATCATCGGTTGAGGGATAGTCATCCTGAGCCCAATTGCGAAGCTCCAAGGTCTCTTTCAGATTGTGGCAGGAATTGTCCCAAATGATTTCTTTCGGGTTGCTTAAATCCTTAAATATGTGCTTATTCCGCTCTTTCCATATGGTCCAAAGGAGGAGACCAGGAATTATTTGCCATAGATGATTGAGTATTTCACTTTTGTATGGGTTCTGTTGCCACTAGCGCAAGGAGGTGATGATGTCTTCCGATACCCTACATTTTCTTTGACATGAAAAGCTCGCTTTCTCCCACAATTGATTGGTGAGAGAACAAGAGTCTAGGAGGTGCTGAATTGATTCTTCCTGGGATTTGCAATTGACACACATAGAGGGTCCATGAAAGTTCCTCCGCCTGAGATTGTCCCACATGAGGATTCTCCTATGCCCTACCAACCAAAGGAAAAGGGAGACTTTGGGCCAAATGCCCGAAGACCATATTCTACTCCATATGGGATCTAGGGGTTCCATGTCAGTGCAAATGATTTTATAGGCCTCTTTGGTGGTGAAGGAACCTCTGGGCATATAACCCCATTGAAGAATATCCCTATTCTCCGAGTATCTGATTCTTCGATTTTGGAGTTCCCTCTCCAACAGTTGTTGAGTTTGGTGGCCCGCATACTCAATTATTCGATTACTGTGCTTCCAATGTCTGTACCCCTGTGTTGTCTCCTGAGTCCAGTTCTGCCAAACCTCTTCCTTAAGCTGCCCCTCCCTGTAGTAGTCTGGAGGTTGTTCTAGAATGTTATTGAAATTCGGTAACTAATTCCATGTGTCCATCTAGAACCTAGCTGATCGACCATTTCTTACTTCCCAAAAGCTGTGTTGCTAGATCATTAGATAATGTTGTTTGGAAGCATTCCATATAAGTGATCCTTTTTCATTGGGAATGAATTTGATTAGCTCCTCCTGTGGTCTATGGTTGGCATATTTGGTCGTCCAAATAGTTGCCCATGGCTTGTGGGGGGCCGACAACCATTTGTCACACGGAATGAGTCGAGGTTGCGGACAAGATCGACCTCCCTAGTATCTAAAGATATCTAGTGACAAGCAAGCCAATCAAAAACTATCTTTCTCT
>APFE030139122.1:0-11433 GCA_000404065.3 Pinus taeda | reverse complement strand
AATTTATAGTGCAATGGAGGGAATTTACTAGGTCCTCCTTCAAAGGGATAAAGCCCTCCTTCAAAAGGATATCTCCTCCTATCAAGGGATTAGCTCCTTCTCTTTTGGGATGCATGAACCACCTTGGAGCGAACAATCCATGTCAAAATTCCTTCTAGAATCATCTAGAATTAACCCAAAGTGAGTTTTTTAGAATTAGCTTGCACCTTTTTTACTTTTACAAGGGTACGCACCCACCCCTTTACAGACAGAGCGTGCAGATACGTGAGTAATATGAACAAAGGGTGCGGGCCCACAGGCAAAAGTGAGAGAAAGTGCGGAACCAGAGTTTTATTGATTTTTAATGTCTTTCTCTCATTTGCAAAGCTTTTTGAAGAGCTGAGGTTTGAGACTTTCTTAGGAGGACATTATAAGTGATGATAGACCCATACTGACTGTAACTAGTCATGGTGACGATATTTTTGTGTAACATATTACCCCCTAAAGTGCGAAGTCTGTAGTAGATGAGGATTTCATTTATCATTTAGGAAGAGTAAAGTACTTTATCATTTCTAGGATCTCTTGTGGAGAGCCCGGTTGGAACCTGTAAAAACATTCAATGCAAAATATATATATGAGATTATATCATTGCTGAGCTAGGCATTCCCATACTCAGATCAAAACTGACTAGAAAACTAACTACTGCTTTGATATAGGAATGATCTTGTAATACATCACAAGTATAGACACATGTAGACACAGTATGGACACAGCCATCTGTTTATGAATAGTCTACAATATAATGAAAACAAAATTCCTCGCAGCCTGGATGGTGGAAACTAGATCCAGGGTCTTCATTTCTACTTCCCGAAATAGTACGATTCTATCCATGCGAATGAATGTCGAAGTCGAACATGGTAGAAACCACTTGATTACCAGTCGATGATGTAAATTGTTAACAAGAGTGAGAGAAACCACCAATAATGACAATAGCTCTCAAAGTACTCAGTACAATCCATGAGATGTGATTAGATGTGTCGATGTCGAACATGTCACGGAATCCTTCGATCGAAGGTCAATGATGCAACCTATCATCGAAGGTGAGAAACCCGCCATTGAGGCATGCAGATCCCAAGGTACTGGCGATTTCTAGATCATCTTTCTAGATAAAGCGCTGAAGTCGATAGAAAGCGATCCGCCGTAGGCAAGCCTACAACACGAAATCATAGATCAAGTTTGAATAAATTTAGTTGCAAGGACTGACTCAGGGATGGTCAAGATGGATGACAGATATTTTGCATATGAATGGCTTATTTTCACTGACCTCTTGAACACATAACGACACAGCAGATGATTTGGTGACAATTGACCCAAAGTTAATACCCAGAAACCAGCTGAAGACTTTCAATGTGGTTTGATCAACTGTTAGGTAAAGGATTTCCCAACCCAGGTGAATGAAAGTGTCATGTTCAAGAGTGGTTACAAAGTATGACAAATAGGTTCATTCTTCTCATTTTTCCCCCACCATTTCTGGCAAGTACCTCTTTATTTTTGACAAGCTTTGAGGAGGATAACATATGCTTGTTTATAAGCTCATCCTTCGGATGAGTCCAACTTAGTTTTTGATGCGAACCCTAAGAAGGAGTGGTCCGTTCCTGTTTGTAATAGAACAGGTCCTTTACTGTCGAAATTTAACGAGTCCAGTATAGGAGAAACTTGGCGTTTTTCATTTTTAGAGAGTCTGAAAAAGCTTAAGAAGACTCCAAGGTTGACCTTTTTCGTAAATTTGTGTCTCGCAATCCCAAAAAAAGTATAAAATAATACTTGAGAGAACCACTTGATCTTGTACGACCAAGGAGTACTTTTTGTAATTAGTGCCTCTGATCCGAAAAAGTAAAAAAACGATCAACGACACATCGTTTTATGACCAATATCGAATTTGAAATGACAAAAACCCGGCAATCTTTTCGTTTTTTTACAGTCAGAAAAGGACTGTAAGAGGACCGTCCTTTTAGTTCCATTTTAACGAGCTTAAAAAGAAAAACTCGGCAATCTTTTCATGTCTTAGGAGTCAGAAAAGAGCTTAAAGGTGACTCTAATGTTTTTTCATTGAAAATGACCGATTTCACAAAAATTACCTTTTCAAAGTGAAACATAAACAAATTTGCAATTTATTTACTCAAAAAACTTATAAAAAAGACTTTTAACCATTCATTTTTACCGTTTGAGATTTGGGTGAGAAAAAAGGGCTTTTGACCAAAAAGCAGTACTCTAGGGCGGGTGGCTAGTCTGTCGATAGCCTCCAGCTAGAGTACTGCAATGTCTAGAATCGAGACAAAGGGATAGATATCAAGACCATATCCCATCCTGAACTCATGGTGATTGCATTTACAGTTACCAGACTCTGCAGTAGCGCAACACTACATATAGCCACTAGATCCGAGATGCGGATGGCAGTTGCTTACTTTCGAGGAACCATTTTCAACTGGTGCGATGCTGTGTTGGCTAATGTGAAAGGCCAACTGACCAGGGCCAAAAACGGACAACAGAAGACCTTTGGGTATGGTGCTATAGTTGTGAGCTTTGGTTTGGAGAGGGTTCCGATGTTGATCCCACAGCACCTCACTGTTGGAGTTGGGCTTCCTCGAGAGCCCAAACTGATGTGATGGGTTGCAGTTATGGCCCGTCATCCTGATGAGGGGATAGAGGTCGTTCGGTTCAAACCTGAGTGTTTCCAATGGTTGGAGAACCAAGTTTTTTCTATCCAGGACTTTCCTTATGCTGGGGTAGATTTTCGTGGTGACCCAGACATGGCTCTTCCACCAGGAGAGCAATGGGATGACTCAGGTAAAATCATTTTCAACATTTTCCTAATTTAATTTTTTTTTATTTTTTATGTTTATCTCATCCCAAAACTGATATTAAAAGTTTCAAATGCAGATGTAAGACCACGACGACCAGCCGCTCTCCGGACTTACAAGAGGAAACAACCGGCTGCACCAGCACCAGCCCCACAGGTCAAATCAGCAAAGACTTTGGGCGAGTTGGAGAGCCATCTAGAGCGCTTGACAGGGGACATTCCAGAGACCAGCATAGATGACATTCCTCGTCATCTTCAGCGCTATGTGATTGGGGTCCCAGGACCTTTTAGGAGGTTCCTTTGTAAGGTGGCCCATGCAGTGGTTTCGTATCGCGATCATCACCAATGATGGGATGATCGCCTATTGTAGTCACATATGACATTTTTGCTTTTTGTACTTATTAATTTTTCCGATCATAAGGTGTTTTTCAACCTATGATCGAGGACGATGTATATTTTGACACACTCCTATATTATATTATATCACTATTGTTGGCTTATCTTGTTAAAGATGTTATGGAATGTTTTTAAATTTACTTGTATGATTATTGCACATGTCTACTTAACATTTGAGAAGCAATTGCATCTGCTAATGTATTTAAAGATCTTGGAATATGCTAATATTCAATATAGTTAAACTCACGTTCCAAGAGATGCACTCTCAAAAATAATCTCAATAAAACTGGATTTCTAATGGTGTATACTCTATTAAGCTGTAATACAATGAGTTCAAAATCTAACCTCACTATCAAACTCTGAATCCCAAATGAAATAGATTCAGGTAATAACTCAATCACTGCACTATACTCTGCAATGTTGTTTGTTGTTTGATCGAGGCTTACCCCATGCATAGATAACAACTCGTCAGAGGGCAAATAGATAACCCAAGTTGCGGAAGAAATATTCCATGTACTACGACAAGCACCATCAGTGAAACCAATGTATGTTTGGAGAGGCGTCGACATCTACAACATCAAACGTAAAACCAAGATAAGCAGGAATAACGACGAAACACTCACTCTCTAAGTTAAGCACACTTTTTAATATGAAACACACCAGCTAGAAGGAAAAATAACCTAACTAAAAAATCTCCACACTCATTTTAAGCATAATACTTCTTCAGGTAAATACCATTTTTGGGTTTACCTAAAGAGACCCTATCAATGTCTACCAATTCATAGGCCCCTTTCACTAGCTTTCGCTTGACAACATAGGGACCATGCCACATAGGCACAAATTTTTCAGCGCCTAATTTATCATTTGCTTGATCGTACAATAGGACTAGATCTCCTTCCGAAAAATTTCGAGGGGTCACATTTTGATCATACTGAGCTTTAATACGTTTTGCATGAGATTCAATCGCTAATGCAACATCGTGGCGATTCTCATCTAGTTGAGCCAAGTATAACAAACGTCTTTCCTCTTCGGAAGTGGTCGGAAGTAACTCGATGCCCATTTGCAATGATGGGATTTCACACTCAATAGGTAACAGAGCTTCTAAACCATAAACTAGTCGGAAAGGAGTGAACCCTGTTGATGTTTTAACTGAGGTTCGATACGCCCACAGTGTTGAAAATAGCATGTTGTGCCAATTCGACCGATGAATCCCAATGATTCGTCGGATCATGATGACTAGAACTTTGTTGATGGCTTCAACCAGGCCATTAGATTGTGGATAATAAGGAGTTGAACTGTCATGATGCAAGCCAAGCTGGCCTGTAAGTTCAGTCATCATAACGTTTCGAAAATGACGCCCATGATCAGTGATAATCGCTTGTGGAACACCAAACCTAGCAATGATATGATTGAATACGAAAATCACAGTTGTTTTGCCGTCTGCCTCAAATGTAGGCATCGCCTCGGCCCACTTGGTAAAATAATCTACCACAAGGATAATATACGCATGCCCCCCGACCGAGTGAGGGTTACATGTAATAAAATTGATACCCCATTTGGCAAACGGACCAACGACAATTATAGGGTGAAGAGGAGCAGGTGGAGCGCACATCTTTCGATAAAAAATTTGGCAGTTGTGGCATTTTCGGACCGCAATAATACAATCTTTAAACATAGATGGCCAGAAGTAGCCAGCGCGCAGTATCTTTTGGGTTGTGGCATACCCAGACATATGACTGCCACACGCTCCAGAGTGACAGTCATTTAGGACCCTTTCAGCTTCTTCATGAGTCAAACAACATCGAAAAACAAAGTTCGCCCCACGACGATAAAGAGTATCTCCAATAATTTTGAATTGTTTGGGACTGGAATCGTATTTTTCGACGTTCCAATCGTGAAATATCTGGCCGAAAGGTTTGGGTTTGGAGATAAACGATGATATCTTTGTACCACGGATCTAAAGTGCTAATTAGAAACAAGGATTCGTCCGCAATGGGCTCCTCCGCCACATTTTCTGTGTCAGCACGCGGGAAGTCACACATTAATTCCGCAAAAACTAATGATTTCTTTGACTTAGACTTTTCAAACTCCAAGTCGAAATCCTGCACGATGACAATCCATTTGGAGTACTTGTCCCCTAGCAATTGCTTGGTCAAAATATAGATCATAGGGTTGCAATAAAAAATAACTGTAGTCTTACGTAGTAAAATGTAATGATGAAAACGTTGGACAGCTTGAACAGCTGCCAATGCCAATTTCTCCACATGTGAGTATTTTAGCTCAGTTGGATTTAACGTTCGACTAAGGTAATATATCACATGTTCAGTACCGAATTCATCTTCCTGAACTAAAACCATTCCGATGGTGGAATGGGAGGTGGCGAGATACAAGAAGTAATCCTGGTTGTAGTTGGGAGGATGCAACAATGGTGCATGGGTCAACGCGTGTTTTAGTGCATCAAAAGATTTCTCAGCTATCTCGTCCCAAAAGAATGAAGTATTCTGCTTCAACAACCGGGTAAAATCCTTTGTGATCTCGGCGTAGTTAGGGATGAATCGACGTAAAAAGTTTGCTTTCCCTTCCAAACTTTGGAGTTGGCGAAGACTCGAAGGAGGAGACAATTTGATAATGGCTTCAACCTTCAAGGAATCGACGCGAATGCCGGCTTTCGAAACAACAAACCCTAGTAATTGACCTGTTTCAATACAGAAAACACACTTGTGGGGGTTCAACCTAATCCGATAATGCCTACACCTCATAAATATTGCTCTTAAATGGACGAGATGATCAGCTCGATGTAATGAATGAGCAGGAAAGTCATCGAGATAGGGTTGCACAATGTGCTTGATATCATGAAAAGCATAAGACATGGCCCATTAAAAAGTTTCCCCGACGTTCTTGAGCCCAAAAGGTAATTTGCAATAAGCAAATGTCCCGCATGGATAAATGAATGTCGTTTTTGGTTGATCAACAGGTAGAATATTGATTTGATTGTATCCAGAAAAACCATCCATGAAGGAGAAAATTTCACTGCCGGCACAATCATCAATGATTTGATCGATATAAGGAGTGGGGTAATTGTCCTTTGGATAGGCTCGATTAATGTCCCTATAGTCGATACATATTCTTATTGTCCCTTGTGTTTTGTTAACAGGAACAATATTCGATACCCAATCTGTTAACGGGATCGGATAAATGAAACCTGCTTTGAGTAATTTTTCAACTTCTGCTTTAATCGCAGCGGCTTTTCTTGGGTGAATCTGATGCAAACGTTGCCGGACGGGTTTAGCATCCGGGTAAGTTTTGATTTCATGAACTACAATTGCAAGGTCAATTCCTGGCATTTCCTCATATGACCAGGCAAACACATCGTGAAATTCTTGAAATAGGGCCTTATATGTTTGAATTTCATCTTCCGTACAAGAGGCACCTATATGAACGTTTTCAACAATTCCCGGCTTAACTGAAATGTCAAGGGGAATAGTTCGAGAAGTATTTCCCAAGTTTAACTTGGAATCAGGATGTTTCATTGGATTCTGAGCGTCCTTAACATATTCAGTTGTAAATATTGATGAAAAATCATTTTTGAAACGATCGCTCTTGGGTAAAAACGAAGATCTGTGATGAAGATCTTCCCATGGTAACTCATCGACGTATAGGATTTCACGAATTTTCTCATCTGATTGAACAAGTTTGGAAAACGTTATTAATTCCGAGTTTGATGTCGAAAGTGATTCCTCATGGACCACATTCATTAAGTCCAGTTGGGTTGATGTTGGGTTGGAAAACGACTACACGGTCTGATATGCAAGTTCATACGGACTCAAAGGCATAAGAGTACCAAACGAGTCTATCTCAGATTCAGAAGGTATGATCCAAGGATCATCATTAACAATGGTTCCTGATGAAATCATATGAATGGTTGCAGTAGAAGACAATGAGTTGATAGGAGGGAAAGGAAAAGTTCCCAGTAAACCGGAATCTTTAACTAACTCGACACCAACATCCTTATAAGGGATCGTCGCTTTACCAACATGCTGAATGCTCTCAGCTGAGGCTGGGTCGGATGAAAAGTATGACAACTGGTCTATAGTTACGATCTTTCCATTATGAGGGAACTTTATAAGCCGAAAGACCGACGAGACAACAGCTGTCATGGCGTAAGACCAACTACGATCCAAGAGAAGGTTGTAATCTAGAGGGGCCTCAACCACCTCCACATCTAGATTAACAGTTTTTCCTTCAACCCCTATAGGCAGATCCTATAAAATGCCGAAAGGATGAAACCCCGGCCATCAAAGGCCTTAAGGATTGTCGGGGATTGATTTAGTGAAGGAGAACCAAGCGATCTCCAACACTGTATCGACATAATGCATGTGGAAGCTCCCTCGTCAATCACAGTCCTATGAACGGTCTGTTTTTGACTATCACTGGAATCTGGACAGCCATTTGATGAGGTAAACGCGGTGCAGTATTTTCTAGATCGAAAATTATAAGGTTCGGGTCCTAAGCGTCAACAGCTCCTATAGCCGACAAAAGTAATTTGCGCTGTGCTGGACATGTTTGTAGCACTTCCAAAGCCAACATTCCTGAGGGTGAAACAGCTAAATCCTCAACAATGTTGTAGTTCTGAGCCGCTCTCGCATGTGGATTGAAAGCAGACTTTCAAAGTACACCCTTTTTGGGCGGTTTGATTACTAAGTCTGGGTTAGGTTTCTCGATCTGTAGTGGATCGGAATGGGGAGCTGAGGTTGATGGATTTGAATGAGAAGATTCTGCTTCTTTACCATCAACAAGACTTTTACTGCCATAATCTTGCGACCAAGTCGCAATCCTAACATGGGACATCATCAATATGGGTTCTTCATTGGGACTGGAGGATGAACCTATCATCTTACTGTCTTGAGCTGGAAAAGGATCCTTCAAGACAACAGGAGTTTGGGAACCTTTGACAATTTTTGCAACTTCTGCCCGATGAGGGTAGTCTCTCGTGTAATGGTCTTCATCGCAGATGAGACACGAATAACGAGGTTTGCATTTTTCATTATTGGGTTCCGCTTTTTCGGGTTTCTCTTTTGAATTTTTATCTGCTTTATTCTTCTTCTTCCCTTTCTTCTTACCCCCAGTTTTTGATTTAGCTGTAGATGACTCTACAACGTGAATATCGGCGGAAAGTTCCACGAAAGACTCTCCTGTCGGGGAATCTTGCAAGGTTATTATAGGAGAAGAATTCTTAGAAGACTTCTTCTTACTTTTCGTATTTACCGTACCAATCATACCATCAGCGGCATAAGACCCTGAAGGAGCAGCAGCGATTTGATTTTGTTTGGGTAGGTCGGGGATCTTCTCGTGTAACGTACCTGACTGAGTATAAACTAAGTCAAGGTACTATGCTTGAGCAATGACTTGCTCTTCAGTAACTACTCCGGCTTTAGCTACATCTTTAGTGATCTTGGGTAGTAAAGATTTTACAAACCATTCAGCTAAGATCTGATCCGGAATATAAACTTTCACTAAATGTTGTCGACGTCTCCATTCATGGATATGATCTGAAATGTAAGTGGACGTTGACCGCTTTAACGAAGTTAATAGTTCCGTGCCATTGTCATATCTGACTGGCAACTTAAAATGAGTTAAAAATGAGGTAGCTAACTGGCTAAAATTATAAAAAGTGGCTCGCGGTAACTCGATGTACCATTTCGCCGCAAGACCAATTAGAGTGCGCTGGAAAAGATGTAAACAAATGGAATCATCAGAAATGGAGTTAGACGCACACCAAAGGTGATAAGTCATCACATGGTTCGACGGGTCCTCTCCTGGATTACCTTCAAATTTAGGAATATCACTGGGCAATTTATGCGGCATTGGCGGCCAATACGGAAGATAGTTAATTGGATTGTTCGTAAGGCGTGTCAAGTCAGGCAAGTCCAAAGTTGCGATAAATGGTAACTGACGATTAGGGTCCCTAAAACGCGAGGTTTGCAAACCAGCCCCAGGAGGAGGATATCCGGGATAACTAGGAATGGGAATCGCATTTGGGATATTTTGACCTCCTGGAAAACCAGGATTAACCGGACCATACTGGGGTTGCTGAGGTTCTTGATATGTATACCCAAGGTACGGGTATACTGATAGGTTGGTTGCTGCGCAGCAGGACCATATTGGTACTGTCCTTGGTACGAAGGTTGATTAAATTGAGGTTGAGAAGTGACAACCGTACTTCCTACAGGCATCTGAATCGAAGTCTGGACCGTAGGTCTAGATTGAGGTAAAGATGTCTGAGGAGTAGATACAGGAACAGTAGAAACCGGAGCTGCCGATACTCCAGAAGGTGGGGTGGATGGAGTAGATGTTGCAGTAGTTGTAGAAGACGTTTGAGACGGAGTATGAGGCATACTAGGCCCAGACTGAGAAACTATAGAAGGTGCAGAAGTTTGAACAGTAGACTGGACGGGTTGCTGAGATGGACCAGAAACCAAGGGTTGTCCAGGTTGAGATGACGACTACATATTCAGTTGCAAGACCTGCTGGGATTGAGATGGATCCCACACTAAATTCGTTCCGGGGTATGGACCCATAACAGGTTGAGGATATTGAGGACCATAACTGGGTTGAGGGTAGGGTTGATAATATGACTGACTAGAAGGCGGTTGGTAACCTTGAGATGGGTACTGACCTTGGGGTTGATAACCTTGAGGCACATACTGATACTGGGGTTGACCTTGAGGTACATACTGATATTGAGGTTGATTTTGAGGTGCATATTGATACTGAGGTTGACCTTGGGGTACATATTGATACTGAGGTTGACCTTGGGGTACATATTAAGTCTGGGGTTGACCTTGAGGAACGTACTGTCTCGTAGTTATGTACTGTCCTTGAGGTTGTCCCCCAGAAGAAAAATGAGTACCTTGAGGTTGCCCCCCAGGCATATACTGGGTACCCTGAGGTTGCCCCCAGGCACATACTGATTACCTTGAGGTTGCCCCTAGGCAGTAACTGGCCACCTTGAGGTTGAGAACTTGACATCATTAGAATATCTTCTACACTCAATGGTTTAGTATCACTACTTCCAGTTAACAACTTTTGTTCGATAGGTTGAGGAGATGCTCCCGAAAAAGTACCAGAGATGGACTGATACCCAGCGGGAACAGAAGGACCGTCGTACAAATAGGCTTCCAGAGATTGAGAAAACATGGATGACGGACTAGACATATTCAATGCAGGATAGTGATCTCTAGGTGTTGGGTGATAAAAAATACGAGGTGGTGAAAATCTTAGTCCCGGATTTTCCAAAAGATTAGTCAGTGAACGGTACCAAGCAGTGCTCCTAGGTGGACTGTAAAATATCGATTCACGCTCCCTAAGTTCTAAGATAGGTCGATCCTCTGGAAAAGGAAAGCTTTCTTTGATGTTCGAAATAGCAAGCTCTTCAATAGCTATGAGTCCAGAAGGAAGATCTTGGGTGATTGCGGTTTCTACCCTAGGAGAACTAGGACCACTATGAGTTGGAGAAACAAAATTTGATACAAGAGTAGCAGCAACTTCAGATTCGGGTTCAGATACTTCAGGTTCTTCACCTATATCACTAGTAGATGCAATACTACCATTAACTTCTGAAATTACTAATGGTTGAGAATCCGAATGTACTACCAAAGAAGGTTCTCCTTCTTCAAGTGACCCACTTCTACCGTCACTAGGAGACACGAGGACTTTCAAGCCTTCAACCTGGCTCGGTATGTCCTCAGGAGATTGAACCCGAAGTCTACAGGACGTCCTTAGTAACTTAGCCACGTTAACAAACTCAGGGGATTGGCCCCGAAGTCTACGGGAATGCCTCGGTAATTTAGCCACAGTTAAAGACTTTTAACTATTTCACAAGCAAACAAAGTAAAATCTTAATGAAAATCACCTAAAGGCTCTAAAGAACCAAACAAATTGGATCACATGCCTAAAGAATCTAGGAGATGAAGCACACACAAATAGTAACTTTCCGGACCGAAAACACTATTTCTTGATGAAATCCAACGTCCCAGAGTTCTATACAGAAATAGCGGTTGGAACAGTTACCCCGACAACCTGCTTAATGAATAGACTCGCACAAGTTTCTCCACTTAACCGTCTCGAGTGAAGAGAACCCCCCAGAAAATCCAAGTGAGTCTAGCCGACATCTGCTCCAGGTACAGTGGGATCTTCCC
>APFE030139121.1:180614-251033 GCA_000404065.3 Pinus taeda | reverse complement strand
TGGTTCAAAGCTAATTTATGAGAGTATAGGTCTTGGGTTCAAATCTCCTTTTTGTTGGAAAAGGGGCGTTTTTTTTTTTTTTTTCCGCACATTCTCGCACTTCGTCGGCGCCTTCGCCAACTTTTCTTCAAAAAGCCATAACTTCTTCATCCAGAAGTCGTTTTCGGAGCCGTTTTTTTTTAACCAGCCTAATTTTTCGAGATATTTCCATTGGAACACTTAGTTTCAGCATATACAGCTTCAGTTTCTGTTAAAATGGAAAGTCCATGCCAATTTATTCTTGACAACACCAACTACTTCCAATGGTAGTCCTACATTGTGGATTTACTTAGAAGTAAAGGTCTTTACAGAATAGCCTCAGGCCAAGAAACCAAACCAAAAGATGAAGATAAGGCGGCTAAATGGGAAAATAGGCAAGATCAAGCATGTGGGTTGATAGGGATGTCTATTTCTCCATATCTTAGATTCCATATTGCAGAACTTGATACTCTTGAAGAAGCAATGAAGCAAATTACTAAAGTTTTTTGAATCAAAAATGAACTTAGAGCCCATCAACTTGAAAATGAGTTGCTTACATTGGACCCGAATAATTTTTCTTGCATTGAAGATTTTTTGTCCAAGTTCAAGACCCTTAGACTTCTCTTGGAAGGTGTTAAGGTTAGGAAAGAATATAATAACATTATCTATTCCGTTCTTACTAAGTTGGGACCAGCCTACTCTATGTTTGTTTCCACCTTCCATTCTACAAAGAGAAGCCTTCATTTCTCAAGGACAAACCTACAAGCCACCTTCCTTTGATTCTTTTTGTGATTCTTTACTAAGAGAACAAGAAAAACTCTTACACCTTGGTCTTCTTAATCTTGGAAACTCTTCTAAGAAAGCGATAGCCGCCTAGCAGCAACCAAATTCAAAGAATCCTAAGAAGTCGTATCCTAAAAGGAATGGTCCTAAACCAAACAAGGGTCTAAAGCAATTTTAGCCTCAAAATGAAAAATCATTTCACCAGAATGATAAGGCAAATAAAAACAAAGGGAAGAAGACAGAAAGACATTGCCACTTTTGTAATCGAGATGGCCACTTAGAATCTAAATTCTTTAAGAAGATGGAAGCCTTGGAAGAAGCAATGAAGAAGCATAACATCCATTTGGAACACTCTTCAAATTCATCTTCAGGAATGGCACTTTCTGCATGTGGTTGTCAAGCGTCTTGGTCTGGCTATGCACTAAATGTATCTTCTTCCTCTCATTCTCATGAGTGGCTCATTGATTATGGAGCTTTTTATCACATGGCCAAAAACAAAGCCATGTTTTCTTCTTTAAATGATTGTAACACCAAAAATATATATGTTGGTGATGATAGATCTCTTAGTGTTGTAGGGACTGGAACTGTTCATATAGACAATGGTCAATTTAATCATGTATTATGTGTTCGAACCTTATCGTGCAACGTTCTATCTGTATATCAGATAACTCATTCAGGTAAAGCTAAAATCGTTGAATTTTCACCTCACGATGTTGTAATTAAGGACCTAAGAGATCCTAGACAGATTTTAGCTACTGGCATTGCTGATGATTCTACAAGGTTGTATAAGTTTCACAACTTTGGGTCATCAAATCTTCCCTCTGTATTTGTTGCTCATAATGATGAAGTGAGCAAACTTTGGCATGAGCGATTTGGTCACTTAAACTATCACTCCCTTCAGAATCTATGTAAAGAAAATATGGTGACAGGTCTTCCAATGGTATCTTGCAGAGATGGTGTTTGTTCTGGTTGTGTACTCAGAAAACAACATCAGGAGAGTTTTGAAAAACATGCCTCTTGGCACGCCTTAGCCCCTTTACAGCTTGTGCATAGTGATTTATGTGGTCCACTTCCAGTTGTTTCATTCTCTGGCTACAAGTATTTCTTAACTTTTATTGATAATTTCTCCAGACGCACTTGGGTATACTTCTTAAAACTCAAGAGTGAAGTATTTAACATGTTCTTGGCCTTTAAGGCCTTTGTTGAAAAACAATATGGACATCAAATTCTTAAGGTAAGATCTGATAATGGCAGAGAATATGTTAAAAACAACTTCATCAACTTTTGCATTGAGAATGGAATTCAAATGCAACATACTGTTCCATATACTCCACAACAAAATGGTGTAGCTGAAAGGAAGAATCACACCTTAAAGGAAATGGCTAATTGTAGGCTTCAATCTAAAGGACTTAGTCTTAATTATTGGGCAGAAGCAATTAACTATACAAATTACATAATAAATGACACTCCTACTAAGGTTTTAAAGAATATCACTCCAGAAGAAGCATGGAGCTCAGTTAAACCAGATGTGAGTCACTTTTGTGTTTTTGGAAGTGAAGCATGGGCCCATATTCCAGATGAGAAACATAAAGCTTTAGAACCTAAGAGTGAAAAATGTATTTTTGTTGGATATTTTGAAGATGTCAAAGGATATAGACTTATTCCACTTAAGTCCAAAAATGTTATCACTAGAAGAGATGTAAAGTTTGCTAAAAAATATATCGGCCTACGAGCCTAGTTCGACGAATGTGCCACCTCTCTCTATCTCTTCTACTTTTGAACATATTTCTTCTTCAGATGATGAAAGCGAGGATGACAATCCTCCCCCACCTTCTCAGGATCCTCCTTCAGCTCCTCCACTTCCAAAATGGGTCCGTTTTGCTCGAGATGCAGCAGGTGATCTTGCCGGTGATCCTACAAATCAGCGTCGTACACGTTCTCAGTTCGATAGAGCCTCTTCTTTACTGGCTCAAGCCTCCACGAATTATGATCCTGACACCTTTTCAGAAGCTTCAGGCCATCTAGATTGGGACACAGTTATGGATGAAGAATATTGTTCATTATTGGCAAACAATACATGGGATCTTGTTCCTCTACCAAAGGGACGAAAGCTTGTTAGATGCAAATGGGTTTACAGAACCAAGTATGGACCAGATGGGAAACTTGATAAACGTAAAGCTCGTCTTGTTGCTAAGGGTTTTTCACAAGTTGAAGGCATTGACTATACTGAAACCTTCTCCCCTGTTGCCAAAATGAACTCTGTCTGCCTTGTTCTTTCCCTTGCTGCCTCTTTCAAATGGGAAGTCTCAGATGATGTTAAATCACCTTTTGCATGGGGACTTGCATGAAAAATCTATATGGAACAACCTATTGGCTTTATACAAACAGACTCCAGTCTTGTATGTCGGCTTAAGAAATCCCTTTATGGTCTCAAGCAAGCTCCTTGGCCTTGGTATGCCAAAATGGATAGCTTTCTTTTAGAATCTGGCTTTTCTAGGTGTCCTTCTGACAATACTGTCTACACCAAGAAAGTGGGCAAGTCTCTTATCATTCTTTTTCTTTATGTTGATGATCTTATCCTCACTGGTAGTGATCCCAACCTTAGCAACCATGTGAAGTCCAGCCTTAAAAAGAAGTTTGAAATGACAGACTTAGGACACTTGCATTATTTTCTCGGTCCTCAAGTCTTGCAATCCAAGGAAGGTATTTCCCTTTCCCAATCCAAGTATGCCTGTGATCTTCTATGCCATTTTCACATGGAAGACTGTAAGCCAGCTCCTTCTCCCTTTCAGTATGGAGTCAAACTTTCAGTCCCTTGTACTTCCCCTGATGTTGATGCTACCTTGTACCATCAACTTGTAGGAAAACTTTTGTATCTAACCCATACACGTCCTGAACTTTCCTTTGTTGTTGGCCTTGTTGCTCGGTTTATGCAAAACCCACGTGAAAGTCATTGGAAAGCAGCTAAGAGAATACTTCGTTATGTTTGAGGTACCATTTAGTTTGGAATTCATTACAGTGCCGAAGCATCTCCTCTATTGGTTGGTTTCACTGGTTCCGATTAGGCTGGTGAGCCTGATGATCGGAAGTCTACTGCCGGTTATGTGTTCACTCTTGGTTCAGGACCTATTACATGGGCTTCCAAGAAACAAGGTGCCATTTCTCTTTCTTCAGCAGAAGCAGAGTATCGTGGTGCCGTAGAAGCTAGTAAGGAAGCCTTATGGCTTCGTTAGATCCTATCAGAGTTTGGCTTTCAGCAGCAATATCCGACTACACTTTGATGTGATAATCAAAGTGCCATTCAACTATGCAAAGATACAGTTCAACATCAGCGTAGCAAACACATTGAACTACACATGCACTTCATTAGGAATCTCATTCATGACCATGTTCTTGAAGTGCAATATTGTTCAACAGATGATCAAGTTGCAGACATCTTTACAAAGGCTCTCACAGAGGCGAAGTTTACTAAAGTTCGATTTATGGTTGGAGTTTAGGAAGTTGTCACTAAGGGGGGATAGGCTCTAGTGCCTCCTTCCTTTTCCTATTGTGTCATATTTGTAAATCCTTCCATCCTATCCCAAGTTGTTCTTAAGGGGGGATGTTAGGATATTCCGACACATAGGAAATAGCTAAGTATAACTTGGTCTAGTATAGAGTTAGGTAAAGTGTGTTTCTTTACTATGTACTTTTAACTTACAATCCGACGGTCACAAATGTAGTGATCCGATGGTTCATTCTCTCCTCGGTATTACCGACACTTGATCCATGGCTTAACACCCGATTGGTCCATGATCTCTATTTAAAGAGCATGGAGGGTCATTTGTAGGTTAACTCATCATGAGAGAAGCTTATGTAAAATTTCATTCTTTTATTAATAAATTTTCTGAAGTGGCCGCGTTGGCTCAAACCATGGACTGTTTCCCTCTTTGAGGGTTTTAACCACGTCAAAAATACCGGTGTATTGATTTGTGATCTGTTTGTGGGCATTGTCCTTCGGTGTTCTGTCTGAGGAACTTACCCTGTAAATTCCTACATATGTATCTATTTTCTTACGCATGCATTTATGAACTATTCTATACAAGTATGTATGAATCTTACAGAAATGTGTTGATTGGTTTAACCATCACTTTCGATTTCTAGCTAACTTGCCTTCCATGTTGTGATGAATCTTTGCTCGTGTGTTCGCTTCTTAACATAGTGCTATCACAAGTTTCCAAGGGGTGCACTCACCTCACCCTCCATGTGTTAGAACCACTCATGCACCTTCCTTGGCTTACTATAGCTCTCACAACCTTGCTATTGATAGGGACATCTTACTTGCCTCTATGTGAAACTGTGATCAAGGCATTACTGTATAACCTACTGTTGGGACTCCTTCACCAAATGGTCTAAGGTCTAATTGGGACTTCTTACTTGGGAGATCCCCTAACATGTTGGTGGGTCTGGTACCGTCAACATTTCTGGCACTAGAAGGAGGACCAGATGACAAGCTGTGTCCTCTCATCCTGTTTTGAACCTTTTCATATCTATCATGGAGTCTTTCACCCTTCTCCCTCCACGATGTTTTACACATGCTAAATTTGTCACCATCACAAGGGAGTTCTTTGATCTCTTGTCCATATACACATATGATGGTGAAGGTGAAGTGGCATGGACTAATTTCTTACATGACTTCCTTACCTTTCTTCATGAGGATGATGGACATTTTGACAAACAAGCCAGTCTGTGGCTTACATACACACTTCACGAATCTCCACATCGGTGGTTGAGCAACCTACAAGCTGATAGTGTGCACTCACTTCAACACTTTTGTGATCTCATTGAAGATAATTTCTATCTTTTTGATTCAAAATATCTTCAACAAAAACTATTACAACAATGAAAGGCTCCTCATTAAATGCCTATGGGTTTTTGGCAGTGCTTCCGTGATTTGCAGTTTCAAGTTTCAAGAGCCAGATGAAATTTCCTTATCTTTGGGATATATTCGAGTATTGTCTTGATAGGTGAATCCATCCCAAGAAGAAGTTGAAGCTCAAACCCCATTAAGCATACTTCCGTGATGGAGCTGTGCAATCACATATGGATATGGTTGTTGTCACAAGTGACTGTCCACTGTCCCCTTGTCAAACACCTTCACCATCATAGACTGATGTGGGAGAGCATGAACACACATTTTTTGAACCATCACGTCCTCCCAACATCACTCCTTCTGATTTTCGCATAGACTTGGTTGTGAGTCCCATACCTTGTTACATGTATTTTGTACCTCAACCTTCGTCTCTGTATTATGATCATCCTCTGGATGACAGTATCTTGTGTTCTTCCATTCTGGACTCTACACTTATTTTGAATGAGGATCAATTTATCGATGGAGTTGGTGTTGCACAACCAACATGTGCCGACATTCATGATGAGCATGATGGGGAGCTTGAACTTCCATTAGAAGTAGGGGACCATCTGCCTCTATCCGTACCTCCTTTTTTCCTGACATCCTTGATGATCCTACCATCCCTAATTTTTCATGTGCATCTCCATCCATGGATGCACCCATTGTTGATCATTCACAGGACACACTAATATCATTCCATTATCTGAAAATAGAGAGGACCAATCATTCATTGAAAATGAACTTGATCTTTCAACTGCTTTTTCTGGAAATGCAGACGGTGAACATCCTTTCTTCTCATCCACCCCTCTGTGTGATTCATCAAATCATGAGGATGCCAACCAACATCCTCAGTTTTCTGATCTTGGATGTCGTGATCTCCTTACCTCACCATCCACTCATGATTTTTATTCACTTGTTGTTAATCCCTTTGTCAATGAAGTTGAAACCCCGTAGACTATCGAGGCACTTCAGCCTGAGGTGATGGTTATGTCAAGCCTTTGTTGTCCCGAGGTTGGTTTCACCTCTGATCAATAAATTGTTCAAACATTAAAGGCCCCTCATTGCTCATCTATATGCACTAAAGAATAATCTAACACTCAGATTTCACTTCCTCCACTCAAACTACACGATCCATTCGCTCATGCATTGGAGGAATCTTACACAGTAAGCACACTTGCACAATGTAAGTGGTCTAACTTTCTCATTTTTGCTTGCATGTCATGGTCAAGTGAATGCATACACTCAACATATGCACGTACTGTAGCACAGCACCATGGCAAGCCCACAGAGTGCATGTCATACGATTTCACTCATTTTTGTTTTGTCCATGCTTGTAAGTTCAGAGTGTGTCTGTTTTCATTTTTGTATCTTTGACATATGCTAGTTTGCACAAGTGTGTTACTCATGAACCATTCCTTCACTAACATGGGTTAACCAATGCACCAATGGCTGCATTGGAAGTATCACTTCACGTGAGGCAACCCATGCAGTGTTAGCTGAGGAGTAAGAGTAGTGTTTGTTTTTGGAGTTGTTTTCTTGCATGCATGTTTCCTTCTTTCGTTTCCTATTTGTTTGTTTGCTTGTTTTTTTGCATACTCACTTTGCTTTTGCATTTTTTTCCACTTCTTGCTTTGACTTTTGGATTATTTTCTTGGTTATGTCCATAGGTTATTTTTGCATGGACCATGTGCGACTCTTGAAACAAGGTGGGTAAAGTACAAGAGGACTTGCACAACTATCAACATTTGGTTATCTATTGTCCGCTCAGTTATGTAAGAACTTGTTGTCTTTAGTCCATGATACACCAATGTAAAATATGTACTATTCGAGGTGAACCTTGGTGAAAACACAATGCTTGCGTGCTAACTAGTGCCACCTACTCTAGTTGGTTGTTTTTGGGTTAACCCTTAGCAACTCAATTAAGTAGAGTAAGGTGAGGAGGAAAAACTTAACAAGCACACCAAAGGTATATAATAAACTACTTCTATGAAAAAGAACCTTTTCTATTCTCAATAAGTCAGAATCCCTCTTCTGCCTCTGAAATGAATAAGTGTTATGCATAGTTACAAAAAATGAAAAGAATGAAAAGTGGAAAATTTCAAAACGTGAAAAATGAATAAGGCGAAAGAAGAGAAAGGATTCATGTGAAAAGAGGTGATGCAAGTAATTGCTCCAGGGTACTGACTAGGCTCGCTGGTAGTAGAGCGATGCTTGTGTTCCTATGTGATTCTGTCGGGCTATTTTCTAGGCTACTAGCGGTGCAACAACACTAGAGATGAAACTTAGACTCTCACAAATATACTGCTTTTGCAGCAATATACAGCTCAACCCAAACCAAAAGAACTATGTTGACTTGGATTACAATGTGTGTCAATCGACCAAGAGCTTGGTAGATGCTAGATCTTACAATCAAGCTAGTGTGGAAAGAAAGACGAACCGAGCACTGAACAATACTTTCAGAGGTGTTAGACTTGATTTTCATGAACAATGTCCATTAAGAGAGCTAGCGTTCTACCAGTGTGTTTCCAAGTGTTGTAGCGGATAAAACCACCCTCCAAAGTTTTTCCTTAGCTTCATTTGGAGCCTCCCTACCAACCTTCCACAATAGCATGTCTTTCCTTGTCAAGTACACAAGCTTCAGTGAATTTCTTATAGAATGACAGCATGTCCATCAAAGCTTGTTGCATCCTCCTCACAGGTTGTTTCGTCGGAAATCGTCCAGCTACAGGCTAAGAAGCTCCCTCAAGAAATTATGCAATTCTAGAGGGGAACCAACCTTCCCTCCAAAAATTGTGTAATTCTATCTGGCAGCTTGTTGGGCTCTAGAATTGTGAAAATCTATTTGTCATTCTTCACTGCAATAATTGCACAATTCCTTCGAGCATGACTACTCAGCCTAGAAATTGTGCAATTTTGGGCGGAAATAAGTTTCTCTGCCTAGAAACCGTGCAATCCATCAGGGAAACTAGCCCAACTCCTTCCCAGAAATGTACAAGTTTTACCATCAACTGAGGAGACTTATGAATGTGCCTTTAGGTTGACCGGTTTCCTCCGAGACTGAGCAAAACTAATTTTCATGCATGGGATACTTCTTCGAAAGTGGCATGCAAAGGCATCCCTTGATTCAGGGGTCTACTTTTACCATCTAGAGGTTACATACAAGGATCATTTCAGAAACCTCCTACCAAGTGTCTCTTTTCCTATATTTGTGGCATGTGCATCACAACCTGGATTTTATCGAAACTCATCAACTAGATGCCGCTGAGATCATTCCTCACAACAACATTGTAGTTCTAACATCCCACATTCCATCTAGGATTCTTCGACACATTCAACTCATTTGTTTTTGGGTAAGATCGCTTTTCATGTCTTGTGTTGCGTTTCTGTCGCTTTTTGTGTATTGCTTCATGTGAGTGTTATCTGCTTGATTTCAGTGAGTGCTTGCTGTTGTTTGCATGTATGTTAGCTTGTATAAGCAACATTTTAGTTTTTGTTTTGCATAGATGGTCACCATTCCAGTCACTCATTTCACACACATGCATGCTTTCCTATTTTCTGAATCCCGCACTTGATGTTTTCATGAATGATCATTCACTCTTGTTTGCACTCATATCACCATGCATTAAGACTTCTCATGTTTTCAGTCACCCATCGGTCGGACTAGGTTGCCTTGGCCAGGACCATGACTTGCTCGACTAGCACTATGCATATCCAGAAGAAAGGGCTCTCACTTCCTAGAGAAATTGTGTAAGCTTGGCCAAGCACTGACCTACAAACTTGCATTGTGCAATTCTTGGAGGGAGTGTCATGTTGGCCCTAGAAACTGCGTAATGAAGTTTGCTGGTTGCATGTCACTCGTGACTGAAATTGTGAATTACATTGTTTCAGTCCTTAGAAGACTAGCCTGGACTATGCATTGCACATTTACAGCAATCAGTAAGCCTTTTGACAGCCCAGACTGTGCCTTGCATAATTTTGGCAGTTAGTCTCCCAACCTCTCGGAGGAAATTGAGGAACTTTCGCATTCAATCACACATGTATGTTGCAAGTTAGTCATCAAATTTTTTTTTTGGTTTTCGATTGGCATATTTCTTGCCATGATTGTTTCTATGTCTCTAGGCATTAAATGTGTTCATTTGTCTCTCAGTAGCATAAGTACAACAACTTCCAGGAGAATAGAGTCAAAGAGACTGTTAAGAGCACAACTAGGGATGCAGTTGATCAAGTGTGTATGAAATTGCCTATCCATGAAGACATCAAGTTTTCATGGAAAAGGATATCAAGATCAATGGAAATGACATCACAATGAGTAGCACCATTCGCAGAAGCAGAGGGAAGCACACTTGCGTGCAATGAATGTAAGAGGAAGATTGTTGACATCATAGAGGTGGAGCAAAGCTGCAAGTTCAAAGCAGATCCACTCATGACGAGAGCAGCTTTGGAGGTTGAAGCTATGAGGTGACAGCATGACACAAAGGCTGCGTGAAGATAGGGAACAGAATAGAGAAGGAGTTGCATGTGCTGAAGTAGCAACTCAAGGAAGAACAGGAGCTGCATCGGCATAGAATGAGTTGCAATAGGAAGAAGTTAAGTAGGGGGTGCAACATGCACAGACGAACAAAAATGTGCTCATACGAGTTATAGATCAATCACATTAGTTGTCACAGAGCAGACAATGTGAGCAGTGTTGCTGATCACATCCAATGGAATTTAGCAGCATGCATGTCATTATGCGAACACATGCGATCCCACCCATTTGGCAGACTCACCAAGGTGAAGACAAGAAGCAAGTCTAGCTGGAGCTGAACATGCATTTTCACAAGTTGATGTGCATGGCCACTAGCACATGCTTTGAGATCAGCGCAGACACACTGCATCAAAATGTTGACGGTTCGGTCACACCTAGGATAACCATGCACATGCTATCAGACGAGTTGGATTGAGGAGCCATATCAGTGTACCCGAATGCAACGAAGGCAAGAATTTTCTTCAGAATGATGTCACCATTGACTGCATGGACACCATCATGGATGACAAAGCTTGGCATCATTTTTCCACCATCGACCATCATAAGGATTCCAAAGAGTTGGTCTCACCACAACAATCCTAGTGTTAGTGATGTCTTGCATTGCTTGCTCAAGCCATTTTGTCTCACATGGGTACATGTGCATTGTAATGTAACATCTTCTTAAGTGTAAGTTCAAGTGTCAATAGTTGGATGTAGCAGTCATAGAGTAGATGAATAAATGTCTACTTAAGTGTAAGTTCAAGTGTCGATAGTTGGATGTAACAGTCATAGACTAGATGAAGAGTCATGAGGGTAGATGAACTATCACAAAGGGGAATGTCAAGGGCCACCACACCCTTTGCTATAAATAGTCCCTCATAGGTCATTGTATAGGCTTTTGGTTAGCCAAGCTTATGATAAGACTATCTTAGAGAGAGCTTGGATAGTATTGTAATGCGCCTTGGCTTCTCCACTATGCAGAGCTAGTATATCTCTTAAGAGGAGCAAGTGGTTGTGGTTGTAAGGTTTTGCTATCAGAACTAGTGGTTGGACATGGATGTATTGTATGAATGGAACTTACATTTCTTAATATAACAGAGCTAGCACATTTCATGCATATGTCATATTTTATTCTAGCTCTCTTGTTTACTCTAAATGGTTTATGTATCTGTTTTCTTATGCATGCATGTATGGACTATTCTATATAAGTATGTATGAATCTTAATGAAATGTCTTGATTGGTTTAACCATCACCTTGGATTGCTAGCTAACTTTCCTTCCATGTTGTGATGCATCTTTGCTCATGTCTTCCCTTCTTAACTCAGTGCTATCACAGGTTTCCAAGGGGTGCACTCACCTCACCCTCCATGTGTTAGATCCTCACATGCACCTTCCTTAGCTTACTGCAGTTGTCACACGCTTGCTACCAACAAGTACATCTTACGTGCCTCTATGCAAAACCCCGGTCAAGGCATTACCATACGACCCAATGCTAGGACTCCTTCACGAAACAGTCTAAGGTATATTCGGGACTTCTTACTAGGGAGATCCCCTCACAAGTTGGCGTGTCCAACATTGTCAACATTTATGGTGCTAGAGGGAGGGCCAGATGACAACCTGTGTGCTCTCATCCTATTTTGAACCTTTGCATATCTATCATGGAGTCTTGCACTCTACTCCCTCGACAATGCTTTTTGTATGCAGAATCTATCACCATCATGAGGGAGTTCTTTGATCTCTTGTCCACATACATATATGATGGCGAAGTCGAAGTGGCCTAGCTTGAGTTCTTTCATGACTTCCTTGCCTTGTAGAATTTCCCACTGTACATCACCTGATAATGCAATATACTAAAGAAAAATACTTGGTTTACTTCCACAAACAAACTTGCGGAAGCTTGATTGATTTTGAGCAAGATCAAATAGAACACATATAATAGAGAATGAGAAATCAATCACACATGAACACAGAAAAATACTCTAGGGAAAGCCTCAACTAAAAACCCTGCTATCTATATTATCATACAAGTGGAAATCTCTCAGGATTACACAATGCTTTAGCTCACAAGCTATCCAACTCTCAGTACAATCCCTCATTGCTGCTCATAGACATAATAGACAACACATATGTCTTCCTTCATTCCTCCAAACCTCCTATTTCCTTGTGCAATTTATCTTGGGTCTTCAAGCTACCACTTGTGTGTAATAATCCCTCACACACTGCTCTGACCTCTAAAATAACTACGCAATCCTGAAGGAGATAATTCCTTATGCATGGACGAGTTTCCCATATAGGAAAACTCCTCCAACTAATAGTACATTGTCCCTTCCTCTAATCTCAACTGGGTCTCTGATTGGAGACATGCATGATGTTAATTTATGGGATGTTCCATGCTTAGAGAAATTTACTTCTCTTTCTTATTATTATTCATAGATTAACAATCACATGTGCATAAGTAAAGTGTAGATAGAACATTAAACGATCAACAGAAAACAAGCCTAGACAAGAGACACAAAATGTGGTGGCTAGCCAGGGACAAACCCCAATATCGGGAAACCCTTTGATCAAATCTTCTTTTATCTTCAATAATTTAGTATAGAGAAATAGTACAAAATTCTGATTTATATCAGCAAAAGCAAACCCTAGATCAAGAACATCAACATTAGTAGCTTCATCATCAAAACTAGGGCAGTCGATATCTTGTAAACTGACTGTCAGATCAGCTCGATTCCTTCACCAAAAAATGTGGCCTTCAGAGGGGATCCAGGTACACCTACAGTGCAGTTTAGAGGAGGAGGTCTAATGGTCAACACTGGTCGAACTTTGGATTTGCAGTTGCAACTTGAGGATTTGCACCTTCCTTCCACACGTGTGAGAGAAGAGTCACCTATTGTGCAGGAGAGAAGGGCCTCTTTACTGTGCTGGAGAGAGAGAGATGTGATGGGTTGAGTGAGTCCAAATGAGGAAAAGTCCTCCTATATTTATACACATCTGATGATAATTGAATAGCTGCGACTGTTGGGCTTCTAAGCCTACATGAGTTGTTGGCAGGCTTGATAATTATTCCATAATCAAAATAAATTCATATCTCCATAAATACTTATCAGAATCAGATAAGATCAATCGTACACCTCTCGATGAGCGGAATCTAATAAAAGTATTATCAGCAATGAATAAGATGACCTACATGGAGTTTGGCCCTAGTTGCCAAATTTAGCACTCCCTCTCAACTAGGGAGAACTCCATCTGCAATTTGTTTGTTGGTCGCTGCTATTCATCCATCAAATGCACTGCCCTGTATAGTTTGTCCATTGCCTTGCTCTACTATATTCTTCCTATTTTGCTTTGTCGTTTTCTACCCAGTACTGATTTGTACTATTCTGCTTTGTTCTATTCTACCCTATACTGATCTGCACTGCTTTTCTCTGTTCTGCTCTGCTCTGCTCTGTTCTTTTCTTCTTTGCTTTTGTCTGAATTATGAAGAAGAAGAAATGATCGAGGATGCATCATACTAACTCAAAGTCAGTCTCAAAGTATGTACACTAGTCCCAGACTAGTCTCAACCAACCCGAAGTCAGCGTCATAGTGAGTACAACTCCTACCACTGGTCTCAGACCAGTATCATCCTCCACTAACTCAAAGTCAGTCTTAGAGTGCGTACCACTAGTCCCATACTAGTATCGTTGATCCCAGATCAATGAAGGTCATCCTAGCATAGGGAGTATGGTAGATACAACGATGCATCCATCGTACTACTATGGTCCCTAACTTCATTTCCCTGGTCATTGATCAGATGAGAGGTACTTCCCATGAGTCCCTGACTGCATGGGTAGGATGCCTTAACAAGAGAACTTAATCAATGCCATCCTCATAGGAGAACTAATCATCCTACTACAATTGTCACAAAAAACACATCATCCAGACCTCGTTGGAGAACTAATCATCTTGCTACATTTTGTCATGGAGAACACAACATCCAGACCTCATAGGAGAACTAATCATCTTGCTACATACTCACCATAGGTTGATACAGGGAAATTTTTTATTCTTTTACCCTGTGGTTATATGTCACTCTAAGAAGTACCCCGCAGCCCAACCCCCCCGCGAAGATCCCAGAGCTCAGTACGCCATATAGGACCCTCATCAGAGGGTTTCTGAATGACACTGAGTCGTTCTCGAAAAGTCAAGAATTTGACCTTTCCTAAAGGCTTTGTTAGAATGTCGGTGACCTGTTCATCTGTACCGATATGTTGGAGCCTTATAGCTCCCCACTACACCATATCTCGAATAAAGTGGTACTTGATATCGATATGCTTGGAGCGATCATGAAATATAGGATTCTCTGACAAATGAATCCTACTCTAGTGGTCACAGAGGATCACATTGGTATCCAGTGTAAATCCAAATAGCTCACTGAAGAGCTTCCACAACTAGATTGCCTCATAAGATTCCATGCTAGTAGTAATATATATACTCTGCCTCGGTGGTGCTCAAGGCCACTGACTTCTACTTCCTGCTCATCCAGGATATCAAAGCAGATCCCAAGGATAAACAACACTTGGAAGTGCTCTTACGATCCACCACACTGCCTGCCCAATTAGCATCAATGTATCCAAGTAGTCTCACATCTCCAGCAGTGTATCTTAACCCATAAGTGATTGTGCCACAAAGATATCTCAACAGATTCTTGGCACCAATCCAATGTATGTGGTGAGGTTCAACAATGTGTTGACTGTGAAGCAAATATTTGGACGAGAGTTCAGTGAGAACATGAATTCTCTGATGAGTTGATGATACTTAGTGGCATTTCGTAAAATAGGTCTAGTAGCGCTACCGCTTAGCTTCTTAAAGTCAAGCTCCATCGGGGTAGTTACAGGCTTGTAGTATACCATATCGAATCTTTCCAATATCTTCACTGCATATTTTCTTTGAGATAGGAAAATTTCCCTTGGCTTCTGCCAGATTTCAAGTCCTAGGAAATAGTGCATCAGTCCTAGGTCCTTCATTTAAAATTCAAAAGCCAACTCCCTCTTACATTTGTGAATGAGAGGGTCTGCACCTATTAGGAAGAGGTCATCCACATACAGCACCAGTATGAGAGGTTTGTCATCTTCAACCTTGAGGTAGAGGTTAGGGTCAGCTTCACTCCTAATGAATCCCAGCTTCATCAAGTATCTGTCAATCCTTTCATACCGTGCTCGAGGTGCTTGCTTTAGCCCATAGAGAGCTTTCTTCGACCTGCATACATGATATTTTTTATCATGAATCTCAAATCCTTTGGGTTGCCCCATGTAGACCTCTTCTTTGATCAAACCATGCAAGAACACTATCTTGAAATCCATCTGATGTAGATTCCATCCTTGTGAAGCCACAAGGGCTATGATTGAACTGATGGTGATATATCTGGAAACAGGTGAAAATATTGTCATAGTCTATACCTTCCTTTTGGGAGAAGACATGAGCGACAAAATGAGCCGTATATTTTTTTGTACTTCCATCTGTTGCATGCTTTATTTTGTAAAGCCATTGAGAGGTGACAATTGTTTTGTCCTGGGGTCTAGGACCTACTTCCCAGACATAGACTCATATTCTTCGGTCATAGCATCCTTCCATACTTTATGTTTGACGGCATCTGAGAAATATGAAGGATCATTTTGTATGATCAAGCTCATGATGGTCAGGTAACCCTAATATCTATTGGGTTTCTTACTTTCACAGAAGGTTCCTTGGGGTGTAGCGTGTCCTTCAACATCATCGAGTAGCCCCCTAAGCCAAGAGGGCCTCTTCCTAGAAGAGGAGGGATTAGGTGGATCAATAGGATCCATGGGTTCTTCCACGTCAAGCATCATTTCATAATCATTCTCTTGTCCTGACGATGAACCACACTAGTTGGTTCGAAACGCGTCGACAAAAGATTTACTATGTGATTTTGCCGAAAATTCTCTAAACAAATCATTCTCTTTCAGTTCCCTGGTGTCAGCTTCTTGAGAGTTCCTCAAAGTCAGAAGATTGTCCACCTTGCTAAGGGCCATATGTTCGTCAAAGGTGACATCCTGACTAATCACAACTTCCCGTTGACCAACAACATAGGTTCTATAGCCCTTAGTATTTTCACCATAGCCCACGAAGATTCCTTTCTTTCCAGACGCACCAAATTTATTCCTTTTCTCTTTCAGCAGATGAAAATATACAGGGCTTCCAAAAATTCTAAAATGAGATATGTCAGGTTTCTTACTGGTAAACATTTCTTCAGGAGTCTTGGAACCCAATGCTTGATAAGGGCATCAGTTTAGTACATATACAACAGCATTTGTAGTTTCAGCCCATAGAAACTTTGGAAGTCTTTGATCATGGAGCATGGCACAGACAGCTTCCACAATCGTATGGTTCTTCCTTTCTGCCACACCATTTTATTCAAGAGTATATGGTGTAGTAGTCTCCCTCTTGATGCCACCATCTTTACGAAAATCATGAAACTCGTTAGACTCATATTTAGTCCCATTATCAATCCTTAAGATCTTGATCTTCTTTTCGGTTTAATTCTCGACCAGGGATTTGAAGTGTCGAAAGCAAGAGAACACTTCATCCTTCTTTTTCAAGAAGTATATCCAAGTCTTTTGAGAATAGTCATCTGTAAAAGAAAGATAATATCAATATACTCCCAAGGAGTTCACAAGCATCATATCAGATATGTCTCAGTGAACCGGTTGTAATATATCGGAGGTCTTGCTTTAGCTTGAGGGGAATGGTCCCCTTTTGAGCTTTCCTTCAGCACATCCTAGAGATATACCTTCTTTCTCTACTCAAAATTTGGGCATACCTGTTACCATTTGTCTTAAATCGGGTAGAGCTTTATAATGAAGGTGGGCAAACCTTCGATGCCAAAGTTTAGACTAAATATATGTGTCACAAGACATGACACCTAGCAAACTTCCACCGACCTAATATAATGAATCAACTCGAAACCCAACAGTGAAGGCATCTTTAACATTATTTTTCGATACACGTACCTTGTCATTGCTAAAGGTCACCTTTTAGCCTTTGTCTTCCATTGCTGAGATGGACACTAGGTTCTTCTTGAGGTCAGGTACATATAATACATCCTGTAAGTGGATCGTATTTCCTTGATTCAATTTAAGAGAGACACTGCCTACACCTTTCACAGGATATTTCATATTATCTCCAAGCACAATTTCCAAGTTAGTTTCCTTCTCTATTAGATTATGGATAACTTCTTTCTAACCAATGAAGTGCCTTGATGCACCACTGTCAATGAGCCAAATTCCCATTGAGTTCGAAGGAGAAGAGGTAGATAGAGCGGCTGGTAAATAATATTCATCTTGCTTATTTTCAACAATATTGGATTCAAACCTGGAATTTTTAGCCTTCTCGAATGGTTGTCCTCTTCCTTGATAACCATCACTTCTTTTACCTTTGCTATTAGATTGCCCATTCCTTTGATTACCATGAAAGGAATTTTGATCATCGTCTCGGTGTGAGATCTTTCTATCAGGGCACTCCTTTGCATAGTGACCTGGTTTATCACAAATGTAACATCATCCTTTTCTTCCACCCTTAGGTCCAACCATTCTTTTTGATATAGTGCCAAAATTATTTCTTTTCTAGCATGAGAAGAAAAGGCACAGGAGGACCTTTAGGCATGGGCATTTCTTGCTCTTCTACCCTTGTTTCTTCTTGAATGCATCTAGCCATTAATTCCTTGAAACCAGGAATTACATTATTGTTTAGAAGAGTAGTCCTGAACATGTACCATTTGGATGGTAATCCTCCAAGAGCTGTGAGTGCCATTTCTCTATCAATAATAGTCTTCCCAATAGATAGGAGATTGTTCCTGATCTTGGTGATCCTTAAGAAGTATGCTTGCATACTTTCATCTTTGCCCTTCTTAATTTCCTTCAGCTTATTTCTAAGAAACAAAACTTGATTTGCATCATTAACTTTAAATAAACTCACCAGTCTATCATAGATTTCCTTGGAGGTGTTTAGATCAGAGATGTAGGCCACCAAGTGCTTGTCGATAGAGTCCGGGTGATCTTCTTTGTTTTGAATTCACCGGTTTTCCATTTGTTCCTCGCAGCAATGGGTGCATTTAATGGAGGCTCAACAATATTGCCTCTCACATGGTCGAACACTCGATCTTCTATGGTTAGATCGATAGACATCTTCCATCCGTGATAGTCAACGTTCTCACAAAGCTTGTCTTCTTCAGGGAAGAGTGTTGAGGACCCCATAGTTCTTTTAGGATAGCCTTGCCAATCTTCTCTTTGATGATTGCTCTTGCTCTTACTTGGGCTTTGTCTCAACCGCAGTTATGATACCATGTTAATTTATGGTATGTTCTATGCCTAGAGCAATTTACTTCTCTTTCCTATTACTATTCATAGATTAGCAATCACATGTGCATAAGTAAAGTGTATATAGAACATTAAACAATCAATAGAAAACAAGCCAAGACAAGAGACACAAGATGTGGCGACTAGCCAGGGACAAACCCCAATATGGGAAACCCTTTGATCAAATATTCTTTCATCTTCAATAACTTAGCAGATAGAAATAGTACAAAAATCTGATTTATATTAGCAGTAGAAAACCCTAGATCAATAGCATCAGCATTAGCGGCTTCATCATCAAAACTAGGGTAGTCGATATCTCGCAAACTGACCATCAGATCGGCTTGATTCCTTCAGCAAAAAGTGCGGCCTTTAGAGGAGATCCAAGTACACCTACAACGCAGTTCAGAGGAGGAAGTCTAATGGTCAATGCTGGTCAAACTTTGGATCTGTAGTTGCAACTTCATGTTTTGCACCTTCCTTCGACACGTGTGAGAGAAGAGTCACCTACAGTGCAGGAGAGAAGAGCCACTTTACTGCGCTGGAGAGAGAGAGATGTGATGAGTTGAGTGAGTCCAAATTAGGAAAACTCCTCCTGTATTTATACACATCTGATGATAATTGAATAGATGAGATTTTTGGGCTTCTGAGCCTACATGATTTGTTGGTAGGGTTGATAATTATTCCATAATCAAAATAAATTCATATCTCCATAAATACTTATCGGAATCAGATGATCTTTATATCAATCCTACACCTCTCGACGAGAGGAATCTAATAAAAATATTATCAGCAATGAGTAAGATAAGCCACATGGAGTTTCTCCCTAGTTGCGAAATTTAACACAAGAGTTATTTATGAGAGAATATTCAGTTATCTGAAGTGCGACAGTTACATGCATGCATGCATTAACTAACTAAACTCACAATCAATTCCACAAACTATTGCAACTAATCTAACTAGACTTAACTGAACTAACTAATTGCAACTAAAAGTACAACTCATCGTGATCACTTTAATTAAAGGATAACTTTCTCAATCAAAAGGAAAATTGTTGCATGTCTTCACATAGACTTCATGTCTTCTTTTCTCCAACTAGTTAACTCAAGATGAATTAATTAATTATTTTACAAACAATTGCTAAGATTGAATTCAAATTTTAATTCTCAATTTTAGTTTAGGTACTAACTAAAATTGGAATCTATCCCAAAATGGTATTTATAGCAATGATATTGTTAGCATTTCTATTTTATCATTTCTTGTTGCTATATCCAACAATGGTAACTAAAATTCTATTTATAGCAATGTTATTTATAGCATTTATATTTTTAGCATTTCTTTTTGCCATTTTCAACAGTCCCTCTCAACAAGAAAGGCATTCAAGTCGAACCCGATCCCAAACCTTTGGAATGCTTTGAATGCAAGACTTCTCCCTATTGTTGTTGCTCTAGTAACTCTAGAAACAAAACAATATTCAACATGAATTTGAATGATGCCTCTGTCATCAAAGTCTTTGACTGTTATTGCCTCCGTCGACTGAAAACTCTGCACCTTTGTGCTCTTCAGTATCTGACTGCTCTAGCCTCTTTCAATTTGATCTCTGACTGCATCAATCACACTGATTCCTCCTGCTGCATGCGTACTATTACTCGTCCTATTCTCCCAGCATGCATCTGCACTACACCTCCTCTCATCATGTTGCATCATGCTGCCCACTACTGCACTACAACTCAGTTACTGAGAAGTAAGTAACTGATCTCCCAACTAACCTCCCTGTTGGGCTAGAAACACACTCTGATGCTAAAGCTTCCTCTGTTGCTACATCTTCATCCATCTCTACCCACTTACCCTGTCCTACTACTCCTCGTCAGAGCTCCCGTAGCAAGGTTTAATCAAAGAGGTTGGGTACCTCAAGGATCCTGCCCCTATTCCAGCCTTCTTGGGACTATCACTCCAAATCGCCCCACCTCCTACCTAGAGGTATGGATGCATGTGATCCCTCTCCCCACTTGGCTCAAAATTTCCCCCTACTGGAGGTCTCTGCATGAGTGGGTTCCTGCACTCAGTCTCCTCTCAGCTTCTCCAATTATAGCTGCTCTACAACCTCCTGAAGTTGCTTCACCAATTGTGGCTCCTCCACAATTATCTGAGACTTCTTCTGGCACTACCTGCTGAGAGCTAATGTACTCTCCCTCTCAACCACCAAGTCTCCAACATTTTCCTTACTCCTTAAGGCTTTGCATGCATCTTGAACCTCAAGAACATACAGGTTCTTGACTCGTGAACCAATTTGCTTCACCTGTCTCGTGCTGATGTGTCTAAGGAAAACCTTTCCCTTATTGAAGACAACATCGTAGCCTTTTTCCTCTAGCATTGCGATCGATACCAAGTTCTTCTTTAGACCAGGCACATACATTACATCAGTCAGGGTGAGAGGAGCTCCATGCTTCCTCTGAAACACAACCACACCTTCACCTGAAACATGGTACTTTCCATCATCACCCATCTCGATGCGCATCTGGAGGTCCTTCTCCTTCGAGGTACTAAAAAGATTTTTGTCGCCGGTCATGTGGAATGAAGCTCCACTGTCCAGGTACCAAACACACCCCACCATCGATGAAACCATACATGCAATGAGGGTGAAATCCAATTCGAACTGTGAGGTGAGTGCCTCACCATCTAATCCCTTCGAGGATCCCTTCTTGGATTTCTTCTGTGTACAATTTGTAGCATACTGGCCCACCTCATGACAATGAAATCATCTCACTTTCAATTTGTCAATCTTCTTCCCACCATGGGAAGAACTAGATTTGGAATGGGATGCCTTCCCTTTCCCTTTCCTAGCCTTACTCGCTAAGGTTAGATTTTCTTCATCATCTTTCTTTGATGAAGATCCATCTTTGGTGCTTCTCCTTATCTCCTCCTGCATCAGATCCGACCAAAGTCATTCCCAACCTAGCAATTTCTCTCTTCCATTTACCAAGTCTTGGTAGCTATGCCAGCTCTTAAGAAGACTGAGGAGATCAAGACTCACCATGTCATCATCGGCTGCCATGATTCCTACGCTTCCATGCTCATCCTTGCAGGTTGTGAGCTTGTTTAGATATGTAGAGATCGTATCGCTCTTTTAGCACTTGATTTTCCAAAGCTTGTCTTTCAGCACCAACTTCCTCTGATCACTGCTATTCTGATATAGATCCTTCAATGTTTTCCACATTGAAAACGATGTCTCCTTACCATGGATACTCGAGACTATGTGGTCTCGAATTCCCTCCAGAAGAATCCTCGTCACTCTAGCCAGAAATTTCTTCCATTCTGCCAATCCTTGGGAATTAGCAGTTGTTGGCTTGGGGACTTCTTGATCAATGAAGTCCTTCAAACTGTTGTCCTCTAATACCGTTTCCATGCGATCCTTCGACGCCATATAATTCAAGCTGCCATCAAGGGCATACTTGAGTCTCAAACCATTGAACGCCATTGGTGAAATTTGAGATGTGATAAGAATTCAATTTCTATAATCAGGAACTTCAAACATTGAATTTCTCCCTTCTTTGTATATTATTCTTCACTTGATCACCTTTGCTCCGATACCATGTAGAATTTCCCACTGTAGGTCACCTGATAATGCAATATAGTAAAGCAAAATACTTGATCTACTTCTATGAACAAACTTGCAGAAGCTTAATCGATTTTGAGCAAGATCAAAAAGAAAACATATAACAGGCAATGAGAAATCAATCACACATGAACACAAAAGAATACTCTGGGGAAAGATTCAGCTAAAAACCCCACTATCTGTATTATCATACAAGTGGAAATATCTCAGGATTACACAAAGCATTAGCTCACAAGCTATCCAGCTCACAGTACAATCCCTCACTACTACTCATAGACAACATAGACACCATAGACAACACATATGCCTTCCTTCAGTCCTCCAAGTTTTCTATTTCCTTGTGTAGTTTCTCCTGGGTCCTCAAGTTACCACCCGTGTGTAATAATCCCTCACACACTGCTCTGACCTCTAAAGTAACTACGCAATCCTGAAGGAGATAATTCCTTCAGCATGGATGAGTTTCCTATATAGGAAAAATCCTCCAACTGATAGTACACTATCCCTTCCTCTGATCTCAACTGGGTCTTTGACTGAACTGACATGCATGGGTTATTTATGAGAGAATATTCAGTTATCTAAAGTGCAGCAGCTACATGCTTGCATGCATTAACTAACTGAACTCACAATCAGTTCCACAAACTGTTGGAACTAATCTAACTGGACTTAACACAGTTAGCTAAGCTAACTAATTACAACTCAAAGTAGAAGTCATCCTGATCACTTTAGTTAAGGGATAACTTCCTCAATCAAAGGGAAAATTGTTGCATGTCTTCACATAGACTTCATGTTTTCTTTTCTCCAACTAATTAACTCAAGATGAAATAATTAATTATTTTACAAACAGCTGCTAAGATCAAATTCGAATTTTAATTCTCAATTTTAGTTCAGGGACTAATTAAAATTGGAATCTATCCCGAAATGCGATTTATAGCAATGATATTTTTAGAATTTCTATTTTATCATTCCTTGTTGCTACCTCCAACACTGGTACCTGAAATGTTATTTATAGCAATGCTATTTATAGCATTCTTATTTTTAGCATTTCTTGTTTCCATTTTCAAAATGTCTTGCTTGACGAGGATGATGGATGTTGTGATGATTAGGCGAGTTTGCTTCTTACATACACACTTCGCGAATGTCCACATTGGTGGTTGTGTAGCCTACTAGCTCACAATGTGCACTCACTTCAACACTTATGTGATCTTATGGATGATACTTTCTATCATTTTTATCCAGAATACCATGACCAAAAATTGTTACAACAAGGGAAGGCTCTGCATGAATTGCTTATGGATTTTTGGCAACGCTTCCATGATTTGCAGATTCAAGCTCTAAAGAGCCAGATGAAATTTCCTTGTCTTTGGGATAGATTCGAGTATTGTCATAACAAGTCAATCCATCCCAAGAAGAAGTTCAAGATCAAACCTCATTTAGCATACTTCGGTGACGGAGTTGTGCAATCACAAAAAAATACGGACGCTGTCACAAGTGACTGTCTGCCATCCCCTCATCAAACAACTCCACTATCACAAAGTGATGTGGGAGTGCATGAACACACAATTTTTGAACCATCACATCCTCCCAACATTGTTCCTTCCGATTTTCATGCAAACTTGGTTGTGAGTCCCATACCTTGTCACATCTATTTTGTACCTCAATCTTCATCTTCATTTTCTGATCATCCTCCGAATGACACTGTCTTTTGTTCTTCTATTTAGGACTCTAGACTTATTTTGAACAAGGGTCCATCTATCGATGAAGTTGGTGTTGAACAACCAACATGCGTCGGCATTCATGAAGAGCATGAAGGGGAGCTTGAACATCCACGGGCAATAGGGAACCATCCATGTCTATCCGTACCTCCTCCATCTTTTCCTGACATCCTTGATGATCCTGCCATCCCTAACTTTTCATGTGCATCTCTATCCACGGATGCACCCATTGTTGATCATTCGCAAGACACACCAGATATCAATTTGCATCCGACAACATAGAGGACCAATCATTCATTGAAAATTCACTTGATCTTTCATCTGTTTTTTATAGAAATGCTAAGGGTGAACACCCTTTCTTCTCATCCACCCCTCTATGTGATTCATCAAATTGTGAGGATGCCGACCAACATCTTGAGTTTTTTTATCTTGGCTATCATGATCTCTTTACCTCACCATTTGATCATGATGTTGATTCACTTTTTGCTAATCCATTTAAGTCACTAGTCTACAATGATCCATCTGTGAACGAAGTCGAAACCCCACAGATTGTCGAGGCACTTCAGTACGCGCTGATGGTTATGTTAGGCCCTCGCTGTCCTGAGGTTGGTTTCACTTCTGATCAAGAAATTGTTCAAACCTGCAAGGCTCCTCATCACTCATCTGTATGCACTCAAGAACAAGTCAACACTCATATTTCACTTCCTCCACTTGAACTACATGATCCCATCGCTCATGCATTGGAGGAATCTTACACAGCAAGAACACTTGCTCAATGTAAGTGGTCTACCTTTCTCACGTTTTCTTGCATGTCATGGTCAAAGGAATGCATACACTCAAAATTTGCATGTACTATAGCACAACACCATGGCAAGCCCACTGCGTGTCATGCGCTTTCACTCATTTTCGTTTTGTGTACATTTGTAAGCTCGGAGTGTGTTTGTTTTCATTGTTGTATCTTTCACATCTGTTGGTTCGCACAATTGTGTTGTTCGCGAACCATGTCTTCATTGATATTGGTCAACCAATGCGCCAGTGGCTGCATTGGAAGTATCACTTCACATGAGATGACCCATGCACTGTTATCTTAGGAGTAGTGTTAGTTTTTTGAGTTTTTTTCTTACATGCATGTTTGCTTCTTTCTTTGTGTTTTTTTTTTCTTTCTTACTTGCTTTGCTTTTACATTTTCTTCCACTTCTTTCTTTTCTTTGTGGTTTATTTTCGTACTTATGTTCGTAGGTTACTTTCTCGTGGACCACGTGTGACTCTTGAAACAAGTTGGGTAAAGTACAAGAGGACCTGTACAACTATCAACATTTGGTTATCTATTGTCCCATCTCTTATGTAAGAACTTGTTGTTTTCAGCCCATGATACATCAATGGAAAATACGTAATGTTTGAAGTGAACCTTGGTGAAAACACAACGCTTGGTGCTAACTGGTGTCACCTACTCTAGTCAATTGTTTTTGGGTTAACCGTTGGCTCCTCGGTCAAGTAAAGTAAGGTGGGGAGAAAAACCTTAACACGCACGTAGAGGTATATAATAAACCACTTCTCTTTAAGAACAACTTCTTCTACTCTCAATAAGTCGAGATCCATCTTCCACCTCTAAAATGAATAAGTGTTGTGCACACTTATGAAAAATGAAAAGTAAAATTTTTCAAAAAATAAAAAAATGAAAAAATAAATAAATAATATTACCATAATAAATAAATAAATAAATAAATAAAAATTTTATAGTGTAAACCATAGCTATAAATAATTACATGAAAACTATATCTACAAATAAATTGTTGTTGACATCTATGATTTCAACAACTAATTAAGATAAGAAAGAATAATTGTATTCACCCACGAAGTTCAACAATGTCACTATCTGAACCCCGAAGCATATATTATCTATTCATGTGCCTTAGGACTAACAGAGAATTTTCTGCACAAAAATAATTGTTAACTGTAAATCGAAAAAAATAAAATGAAACCAGCTGGAGGAAAACCCACTGAGTTTATATGTGTAAATGTGCACGACAATCACAAAAACATTACAATGGTTATATGGCATAAATATTTATAATTAAAAAAAAAATTGGTGAATTAAAGCACGTAGGGTCGAATAAATGAATTCAAAAATATATGCATTCAAAGAAGTTTAATAAATATTGGTTCATTATAAGGAGGTAATATAACCGTTGGGACATAATATAAGTTTTCTCATTATGTGAATCATGCTACATGTTGAGGTGCCACAAATAATGTTAAACTTAACACTTGAGATGTGTCAGATTTCTAGCACACAAAAAATAACTACGACAATTTCATTTTTTTGGTGTTAATTTAGCGCATACATAACACACAACAGATTTATACTCAGAGACTTAGATGACAATAGCAAAGAATAATTTTGAAGAGAGACAAATGGAAAGACAACAAGCTTACTGAATTAGAAATAGCAGAATAGATAAAACAATCAATGGAGAACATAAATCACTTTGCATTATGTAATAGACCTAGACCTTGGATATTTTTCCTTGGCCAGAAAAATTACAAATTTATAGAGGCTGGAGAAGGATCTAGGATCATGCATCTGATTTAGATGGAGATCTAGAAACTAATGGCAGTGTAGAAGGATCTAGAATCCTGCATGAATTTGGCTTCACACTTAACATTCTCCCACTTGAAGCCAAATAAGAGTCATGAATCAAGTCACACCGAATCCTACCATGCCTCTACATAACTCATGTTTATTTCATGGTAGAATCTTAGTGAGCATATCAGGAAGGTTCCTATCTGTATGGATCTTTTCCAAGGATAACTATTCTTCCTCCAACACATGCTGGATCCAATGGTACCTTAAGTCAATGTGCTTGGTTTTTGAATGAAATGCTAGGTCTTTCGCCAAGTTAATGACACTTTGACTATCACAATATAACACATACTTGTCTTGCTTTATTCCTATCTCTCCTAGGAATTGTTGCATCCACAACATCTCTTTACAAGATTTTGTTGCAGCTATGTACTCTGTTTCTATTGTAGAGAGGGTTACTATTCTTTGTAGCCTTGACACCCAAGATACTGCTGCACTTACAAAGGTATAAAAATAGCTTGTAGTGGACTTTCTAGTGTCCATATCTCTAGCCATATCTACATCTGTAAATCCTTCAAGCACAGTCTCATCATGACCAAAACATAAACAATAATGACCAGTACCCTTGAGATACCTCAAAATCCATTTTACTGCTTGCCAATGTTGTTTGCTTGGATTGGCAAGGAACCTTCTCACTGAATATGCAACATCCGGTCGTGTGCATACCATGGCATACATCAAACTACCAACTGCTGAAGCATAGGAAATCTTGTTCATCTCTTATTTCTCCTTGTCATCACTAGGACATAATTTAGTACTCAGCTTGAAGTGGGTTGCAAGGGGTGTACGAACTGGCTTGGCATCCTTGATATTAAATCTGTCAAGCACCTTCTTGATATATTTTTCTTGTGATAGCCACAACCTTTTGTTTTTCCCATCACACATAATCTGCATGCCCAATATTTGTTGTGCTAGACTCAAATCCTTCATTGCAAATTTGCTACCCAAATCCTTTTTCAACCTATTGATCTTATTCTTATCATGCCCAACAATCAATATGTCATCCACATATAACAATAATATGATATACTTTCCTTGATCATACCTCTTGATATAGACACAATGGTCAGCTTCCAACCTCTGAAAACCATGTTCCAACATGAATGAATCAAATTTCTTGTACCATTATCGAGGTGCCTGTTTCAACCCATAGAGACTCTTCTTCATCCTACAAACAATGCCTTCTTTTCCTTTTTCTATGAAGCTTTCTAGCTGCTCCATATAAATTTCTTCCTACAATTCACCATGAAGGAATGCATTTTTTACATCTAACCATTCACATTTTAGGTCTAAAGCAGCAACTAGACCAAAAATGCCTCTAATGGATGACAGTTTCACAACAGGGGAGAAAATTTCAGTGAAGTAAATACATTCTTTTTGGGCAAAACCTTTCACCACCAGCGTTGCTTTATACCTCTCCTTCTTTTCGTCACCTTCATGCTTAATCCTATCCACCGATTTGTTTTGTAGAACCTTTCTACCTTTTGGGAGGTTTACCAACTCCCAAGTTTTATTTTCCTGCAAAGAGTTCATTTTTTCTTCCATTGCTTTCTTCCATTCTTTACTGTGCTCAACTTTACAAGCTTCTTGAAAACAATTAGGTCCACCTTCATCAGTTAACAAAATATAGTTTGAAGGAGGATACCTTTGTGAAGGCTTATGAGGCCTAGAAGATCTGTGAACCAACTTTGGTGGTGCATTATCAGGTTGAATATGCTGTAAGGGTTCCTACAAGATTCCTTCTTCTTGTTGTTCATCATTTTCGACTTGTTGTTCTTGATGCTCATAAATTTTTTGTTCATTTTCTTGCATTGGTGGGTTGTTTTCTTGCTACTCTTCAAACCTGTCAATAACCTTCTTGACCTACAACTCACCTACAGTCCGCTTGAATATTTCTGACTCATTAAATATAACATCACTGCTTCTAATGATTTTATGTTTGACTAGATCCCATAGATGTTAACCAAAATCTTCATCCACATATCTCAAAAATATGCATTTCATAGATTTATCATCTAGCTTAGTTCTATTTTCTTTGGGAATATGTACAAATTCTTCACATCAAAAGATTTTCAAGCGAGAATAATTCAAATTCTTACCAGTCCAAACTTCTTCAAGGATACCACCATTCAAGGCTGTAGTTGGAGATCTATTTATGAGGTAGCAAGCGGTCCTGACTACTTCAGCCCAAAAATTCTTCCTCAAACCAGAATTGGACAACATACTTCGCACCTTTTCCATAATGGTGTGATTCATCCTTTTAGCGACACCATTTTGTTGAGGAGTACCAAGCACAATCTTCTCATGCTTTATGCGAAACATATTACAATATTCCTTAAATTCATTTGAGCAATATTCTGCACCATTATCTGTTCTTAAATACTTTAGAAATTTGTTAGTTTATCTTTCGACAACAACATGGAATTTTTGAAATATTCCAAACACTTCACATTTACTTTTCATAGGATATGTCCAAACCTTCTTGGATGCATCATCCATAAATGTTACAAAATATGATGCTCCTCCTAATGATTTGATGTTAACAGGCCCAAACACATCTAAGTGTACCAATTCTAACACATTTTTCTTTCTGTCATCGCCACCTCTAAGGAATGAAACCCTTCTTTGTCTACCATATATACAATGCTCACAAAGATCAAGATTATAGGATTTCAAACCTCGCAATAAATTTTTAGAAACAAGGATTTTTAAGCCCTTCTCCCTCATGTGACCAAAACGCTTATGCCACAGATCTGCTGAATTTCCTTCTTTTGTGACAGCAGCCAAATCTAATTTTCCTATCAGTGTATTCAATGTGTATAATTTTCCTATCTTGGGTCCTTTGGCCATGACTAATGCTCCTTTTCTAATTTTGCAGCCTCCTTTTCCAAAGCTTGTGGAATAGCCTTCATCATTCAATAGTCCTATAGAGATTAAACTCATGTGCATTTCTGGTACATGCCTAACCTATTTCAATAATATATCTTTTCCATCTTTCATCTTGATTTGGACATCTCCCACTCTAACAATACTGAAAAAATGATTATTCCCCAAATGCACTTTACCATAATCACCAGGATTATATGAAACAAAACTATCTTTGCATGGGGTTACATGGTGAGATGCCCCAGAGTCAAGGATCCAATCAAAGCTACTGTGAGATGTATATACACATGCATCCTCTACTAAAACAGTAAACAACGCATTACCATCTGTGGCTACAGCAATAGTCTCACCTTCATTTGTGTTGGATGACTTGTGATTTGTACTAGATGGTCTCTGATCCTTTTGTCCTTTCCTCGAAAATTGACATTCTTTCTTCATGTGCCCGGGTTTGCCATAATGAAAGCAGATGATCCTTCCTCTACTTGATTTTGATCAACCTCTCGATCTTGATCGCCCTTGCCAGCCTCGATCCATTCTCCTACCACAATCAGCTAGAGATAGAGCTTTTCCTCCTTGGTTTTCCGTAATTGACTTGCATCACAGTTTCTCATTCATTAAACTGTTGCTAGCATCATCAAACTTTAGGGTCCTTGTAGTTGTTGAAGTTCTCATAGCTACAATTAAATTTTCCCAGTTGTCTGGCATAGAACACATTAGCAAAGTAGCTCTAATTTCATCATCTAAAATGATTTTAATAGAGGCAAGCTGATTAGTAATAATATTAAATGCATTCAAGTGCTCAGCAACTGAAGCACCCTCCTCCATTTTGAGATTATAAAGCTTCTTCATCAAGAGCACTTTTTTTGATGCTATGTTCTTCTCATATAGATCATGGAGCTTCTTCCGTAATCCTTCAACCGTCTTTTCTTCGGACACATTGAAATACACATTCTTTGCTAGATATTGGCGAATTGTTGCAATTTCCTTTCTATCTAGCTTATTCCATTCTTCATTTGTTATCGATGAGGGTTTCTTTGTTGTTCCCTCAATCGGAAAATACTGATCCTTCAAAATCAGTATATCCTCCATTTGTGATTTCCATAGGCCAAAATTAGCCCCGCTCGACTTCTCCATATCTGTAACTGATGTCTCCATTTTAAATATATTGATGATCAAAACCAAAAATTCCACTTAAAAATCAAAACTTTAATTATTACTCTTTAAAATTTAGTAATAATGACCTTCCTCCTTTTAAAATACCCTTTTCAAAATTCCTGCTCATTTTTAAAATATACTTTTCAAAATTCCAACATATAATTATGTAAATATAAAAACATATCTAATGTTTTAACCTTTTCACATTTCACACATACATATTTTGATTTGTATACGTGCAAGATGAAAAAAAAAATACAAACTCGACGTAAAGCACTTAAGCACTCCACGTTTTATGCTTCATGGCACATTTCACCATATGCCCGCGGCCTTTTTATTTCTTACAACAACTATCTTAACATTCATGAGCTAGTTCCTCAACTATTTCCTAAACAGATCCTTTTCCTTGACTCTCTTCTTTGGACGATTTTCGATTTCCGTGACAGATCCTTCAATAGCTCCAGAGGTAACAACCATTGTTTTAATGAATGCTACGAGAGTAAGGCGATGGCACTCAGTGGCTTGTATGATGGATATTCGACCCTAGCTCTGATACGAGTTAAGTTGTTAATTTAGTGCATACCTAACACACAACAAATTTATACTTAGAGACTTAGATGACAATAGCAAAGAATAATTTCAGAGGGAGACAAATGGAGAAACAACAAGTTTACTCAATCAGAAACAGTGGAATAGATAAAAGAACAGAAATCACTTTGCACTAAGTAACAGACCTGGACCTTGGATTGTTTTCCTTGGCCAAAGAAATTACAAATTTATAGAGGCTTAAGAAGGATATAGAATCTTACATGTGATTTAGATGGAGATCTAAAAACTAATGGCCATGTAGAAGGATCTAGAATAGTGCATGAATTTGGCTTCACACTTAACATTTGGCAACTATACTATTCCCTTCTATAATTCTTATTACCAACTGAGAAGGGTTCTCAACGCCACCCTAGCTTGCCAAAACCTAACTCGGGAGTAATTGAGGTGACCGAAATTCAAAGCACCAAACGATAACATGAACCATAGCTGGTGTACGATAGATGTGAGCAGAGTGGAACCTGAATAGTCATTAAAAGCTTTTCCCCAGCTTGAAACATAGAATTCGTAATCAGAGTCTCAGCTATTTAAAAAAAAACAGAACATGGGAAGACTGTAACGACTGTTAGGGTTACAGCTAATTTTCTGAGGAATAGCTAGAATCGAGGAAATAAACATGTAATATGTGGTTACCTGAGAAAAGTTTCCCATCCTCTTATTAAGTCTCCAATAGCACCGCTGGAGAATCCAAATTATTAAATTTTTTCCTCAAACTCACAGTAAATTAAAAAAAAGGGGTCAATAAATTGGAAACATGAATATATACCTGGAATGAAGGAAGAACGAGTAGCTCTATTAAGCTTCCATGGAATGTTAACTACTGAACGGGCATGCCTGCAGCTGGTCATCCTTGACAGTACTGGCGTGCGAAACTCCTGAGAAGCATGGACAGTGGAATATGCCTTGATGGAATGATTATAGGGTTACTTTAAAGCCCTAAACGAAAATATTAAATAGCATGGTAATGGAGAAATAATTCCATCATTGTACCTGTATAGCAGAGTCGACAGATGGACATAACCTCCCAAGCACTGCAAGCAACGTTTTGAAGGACGAAAACCGAAGTTAAATTCCTGCAAGAGGAATAGCACAGAAATAATAAACCTCAAAGGAAGAAATATCACCTGTTGCGGAAAAATGGAATACCGCTCCATTTCTTTGTCGGAGTTTGTCATGGACAATCATGGCCTTACAAAGCCCCATGGCTTCACATAAACCCTGCGACTGAGACTGTCAGAGCCTGGTAAAGGTTTAAAAGAGAGTTGCGAGAACTACGCCAACAATATCTGGTTAAGAATCTTACCTAAACGTGTGAGCGAGGGTTTGTTGCAGAGTTCCTCCTCGAGACCATGGAAATGCAAATGAGCGGAGGGACGGTGAGCATGCAGAGGGGTGGTTATTTTCGTAACTTCCCCATACTTCAATCGATGATCCAAAACAAAACCCTAGCTCTTAACCTCGTTTGATGAGTGTCAACTCAACAGAGGTGGTACATCTCGAATTACTCCACATGACTGCCGCTGTTCCCCACAAAGAAAGGTTTGCCTAATAATGTTTAGGCAGTTGAATGGTACCAAAGTACTGTGAATTACATATACGTATTAACCCCAAGGATAGCCAGATAAATAAGTTGCCAATGTATGAGGCGCAAACAATCACTCACCCACTCCACAAATTATAGATTGGATAGAAATAAAAGAACAACGGTGATATAGCATGTTCAATAAATTAAACTATGCGAGGAGCAATTAATGTGAAGTATACTTCCGGTGACGAACATTATTATAATGGTTATATATATATATGATATCAAATTTTTGAAATTAATATATTAATCTTGAATAGAAAATAATTATGAAGAATATATTATAAAATTATAAAATAAGAGGACAATTTTTTTTTAGATATAGACGAATAAGTGAGTTAGTTTAAATGAATTTTGATGTTTTTAGCCACTGCCCCACGGTGTGTTTTGCCGTCAAGAATATTGTGACGATTGTGCCGCACAGACGATATTAAATTCCAAGTTCAACTATTTTAACTCGAACTACGACTACTTCTTATCAATTTAATACTTATCCAATTTTTCATTTTCAATATTGTTCAATTCCTTAGCTCTTCATATATATTTCCGATATTCTAAAGCAATAGAAATAAAACCTCAACAAACACAAGAATGTATGACCGGAAGGGAAACTCCCAATAACAATTGTTCCCCTTTACTTCTTTCTATTAAGCTTCAAATATGTTACAATAGTCACAATTATGGGTCATCCATGGCTAAAACTATGCACTTTCCAAGTTAGTTCAAAGTTACAAGAGGTCATAGTTGTTGGCCCAACCCAATGCACTCACCCAGAACACCAAGTTCCACAGCCACAACGTGCCCCACTTGAAGGTGAACACCTTTCCAAGCAAAAGCCAAAAATCGATTCCCTCCCACGCTTAGAAAACTAAACCTTCGACGCACCTGAAATTCGTTTCACTTGTGCAAACTTTCCTCGTCTGCAACATGGCTGTTTGTTGTGTTTCCCTTCTCGTGTTGTATGCCCTTTGTTTCTACGGTTGTATGTTACAAATGTGCGAACTTGCTTTTATGTGATCTTCCTTGATCCTATTTCCTCTCCAACTCTTGCTAACCTCTTACTTATACACCATCATGGCCAGTTGTTTCACATAGTTCACTCAAGATGACCCATCATTTGGTCATGTTGGCAATGAGTTGACACGTCGTTTGGTTGTGTGGGTGCCCCTATCATTCAGTTGTGCCACCCTACCCAACACAAAGGCCTACACGAGTGCCCAAATGCCCTTGTCATGTGGGCGCACCCAAGGCGCATGCACTTGATTGTTGTGTAGCACATGCCATGTCTGTGTGCATCAGTTGCTTTGCTTACATGTCATCATTCACCCACTTGTTATTTCTTCAACCACAGAATTTCTCGATCCTCATGTTGCTTGATTCACCCATATCCCATATAGTTTGGTCCACCTGACATTCCCAATTTGTCCGCCCATCATCTTCTTGTGTAGGTCACGTTTGGGCACCAAAGAACCCTACCTTCATGTGGGAACATCTAGGGCACATGCACTTACCATGCACATGACCCCCCCAATCCACTTCACTTGTTGTGCTCAATAACTCACTCGTGCTGCTTAGTTCACATGTCTCGTTTATTTTACCCATCATGTCACCCGTTGTGTCACCCACATTTTCTCGTAGGGGCCTAAGAACCCCACCTTCATGTGAGAATTCCTAGGGTGCTTGTCTCTGCGTTATTGAGGCAACACCCCCTCAGTCCCACTTTGGTTCTCCACTTTGATTTTTTGCCACATCAATCGGACATAGGGAGTCATGGGCACCCACTTGGCCTTAGTGTTAACTCAGGGTCTTGACATTTTCCCCCACTTCAAAATGGCTGTTGTCCTTGATAATAAATTCTCTTGGCTAACTTTGTCACCAAGTCTAAAGAGTTGCACAATGCCACCCTCTCTAACATTTATCATCCCTAGTACATGAAATTGTTTTCTTCTTCATATGAGCCTTCATCAAGGCTCAAGTCCTCGTGTGGGTACGACTCATCAATCTCACAGTCATCAACCACAACTCGTCGCAATCCTCCACACTGCCCCAACTCATGGATGGCTACCCCCTCCAACTTCGTTGCATGTTGCATTCACAACTCATATAATGCTAATCCACTGGATCACCATGTGAACTCTTGCTTCCATACTCTAGGTCAACTCAAACACATCTTAATACACGCCATGTCCTCATGACTTGAGATACTTAGGTAGCTAATCAAACCATTACATCCAACCCATGAGAATGCACCTCGTCATGCCTTCATTGATCATTTCTCCATGAGTTTGTCACATATTGAAATTTGATCAAGAACTCTTCCCATCTTATCCATATGTTACCTTTGGTCATAGACTAACAACCTCCATGTCCATCAAAATGGTTAAGTCATATTAGACTCAACCTATTCTTGAGTGTCCCCACTAAGTCACTTTTTCCACTACAACCACCATCCAAATCCATGCCATCTCATTCTTGCCATATTCGTCAAGTCACTCCTCACAAACACATCCTATACTATGCCCAAGGTGTGAACCCCATAATGTATGAATGTAAAGTCCAAGACTAAACTCGGACCCTCAACAAAATAGATACTCCAACATCACCATGATATGAAGTCTTCATTTGGTACAACTCTCTTCAATTTATGATAGGCTCCTTTGAGGGATCTTCATCTCAATACTGCAGGAAGGCACACTTGTCTTGGTCATAAGTCCCATTGTAAGTTTCCTTTGCCCTCTCCGTTGCATAAACGTCCCGATAGTTTGCATGTTTTCCTTGAAGAGGACCATGGCCTTGTTTTTAAACTGCACCGAACATCCTCATGGGTCCATCTCCAAAACATATTCATATAGTATGGACACGATCATGCTACACGACATCCCCACATAGCACTTTTGCTTGATGCCTATATGCAACATCCTTTTCTAGTACTCTCGCTTGATGCCCATGCACAAATTCTACCATGCCCTTATATTCTATTTGATGTACACAAATTTAGTTGCCCAAGTTATCCCTTCAGTAGGACTGTAATGAACCTATTTACACTATAAAAAAAAAATTCCCTTCTCATGTATAGTTTTACCAAATGAAACCAATGGTAGGATAGATGGTAGATAAGTTCATGCTTTCCGCTCTTTAACCATTATTCCAATATCCTTTCACATGGGGATTTCTTTTCCATATGCACATAATCTTGTTCTATGTTTCTACATATGGCTAAAATGTATCATAAATTCCAATGTTCCAACACTGATTTTAGGGGTGAAAGTTACCATGAGTTTTATCCCTCTCTTCTAACTATGAGTTGCTATAAGGTTTATTTGTGAGTATCACTGGTGTTATATTACGCTAGATAATTCAACAAGTTATTAACCTTTATGTTTTATTTCATGTTCTTAGTCATATGTACCAACCTCTTGAAGATTTGGGGTAAGTACCCCCTCAGGACACCATCTACACTGGAAACCACTCTGACTACAAAGCTATAACTCCTTGCCATCACCTCAAACCTCCCTCATGTGACCCTTGTCTTGTTGGCTCAACTCTCCCCATTTTCCATACTCCACATCATCCATGCTCATGTGAAGATGTACTTTGGTGTCCTGTTCTACGCGGTTATACCTCAGAGGATACATCAACAGTGGAGATTTGTTGGAGTTACATGAAAAGTGATCTCTTAAGCACCAACATCCTATCCTTCCATAAAACCTTATTGCATCTTTATGGGTTTCTACTCCCTCATCGCTCAGTTGTTTATAGTGGAGAGTTATGGTTTCCTTTCACCTACACACTTATCTACACCAGAATCCTGATCGCCATTAGAAAAACAACCTCCTCTCACCATTTGGCCTTCTGTGAAGGAGATTTGATGAGCACAGATTCTATGGGTTGACCTTAATCTTGGACTTTGAAATTCAGGTATACAATCGTTGTGTTGTTGTTTCATCTATGGCCACAGAAGGTGTTGGCTCTACATGGTTGCGGTGAAGATGCTTTATATCATTTCTATTTGGATCTTGGAATTCATTCACACCACCCCTTGTAGAAACCTCATACATCTGGTCCAGGTAGCTATAATGTATCTCTATTGTTTTATCTATCAAAAAATTCAACTCACCTACAGTCTTAATTCCTACTTGTCAGTGTAGGCAATGAACCTGGGTTTGAAAAAGGTACAGTAGAGAAATTATTGTGGGCACAACCTCCCTCAACTATTGATGTTTGATGGCAAATGTCCATTTTGTGGTTATGTATTGTTAACGAGCTCAACTTCACATGCTACTCCCTTCTATTGTTAAAAACACCTAACTTATGTCTTTTGATGCTCAAGTGTATTCACAATCCACCCATTTTAGTTAGATGCCCAAGTAATGTTGGATTTTTGTTGTCATTGAGACTATCTTCTTTTTTCCTTCTTCACAATATCACTCGGTAGCAAGTTGTGACATTGTGAAACTGCGAATTACCTAATCTATTTTTTGAATGTTAAGGTACAGGTATCTCTACATTCAAATTCATTTAACGCCATTTCAAAATGGATGATTTCCCAGCTAATTAGTGTGTGCTACCTCTACAAGTTGGTTGTATATCTCCAATTTCCCTCCACTTGGGGTGCCATACTACGTTTACAACCTCTATGGCCAAGCTCTGGTTTACTTGTTTACTTCATTGTATGTTAAAGGGTCTTGTTGGTGAAGGCTTTGTACATGGTCTTCTTGGATTTATCATGGTATATTGATTCCATAGATTGGAGACTACTTCTATACATGAGACCGTGTTGCATTCATGACAGTTGGTTCTTTGAATTTGCTTATATTAGCATTATGAATTTGTCAAGTTATACTGCTTCTTGGCCATGCCCATTTTTTTCTTTTTTTTTCTTCCCACTACTAAAGGGATGTTTTGTTAAAGAAATTCCATATTTTTAGAGGTCAAAGGGTCGCTTCTCCTCTATCACATGATTTCTAGCTTACGTCTTAGAGAACCTTCCTTATGATTTTCATGAGTGCCTACTTTCTTTTGCACACAATTTATGTTACAAACATTTCCTTAACATTTTCTAGCCAATGTATACCCGCGTGATACTAATTGGGGTCCTTCGCCCTTCTTATTTTTGTTTTAGATATGCATAACTGTAATTTGACTGCATGACTAGTCTGTTATTTGACCTGACTAGTTCTATTGGTTTAATATGTATAATTGTAGATGCTTGGGAGATATCTTTATATATATTTCCCCTAAATTACATAAGAGGATAACATGTAGATTCTCGCTCGTAGTTGTCAATGAAATTCTCTCACTCCATTGTTTTCTGTGTGTTACTCTTGTGTTCAATTTCACAGCAAATTATCTATTTTTTCCATATGGGAAAATTATCTAGTGCATTCTATAACTTGACCATTTCCTCCTTTCAATATCTACTACCATTGTATATGTTTTTATGATAACCATGTATATTTTTCTTTTCATTTGCCATTCTAGTTTGTCAACTAGTGTATCCCAATTATATGTTCTGATGTATAGAAGGAAAAATGAGTAGTTATAATTATAAATAATATATATGCATCGATCATATATGCAAAGCATGGAGGTGTACAACTATTATCCATCCCAAAACATATTATTCTGTAAAGAAAACAATGAATTACAAATATATAAAACATGTATACACCCATCCTATCCACACAGAATACATGTGTACAACTATTTACCATCAACAAAAAAAATATTATTTTCTAACATTACACCAAAATGTTACGATTACTATAATGTATAAATCAACAGTTCAAATTCACGAGAGCAATAGTAACCTTCGACTAGTAGTTTAACTCTAGGAAATTTGTGACTTGCAACGCCAATCCACCCAACCTTGAATCACCTCTGATTCCCCCTGAGCTACAATGATCTTGTAAGGCCTCAGTAACCTCTAATAAGACCCTGTAATGTTTATTTAACATTATCTTCTCATAGATGTTTCCTTTCCAGTGTCCTTCCTTCTTGGGAACTGTGTCCCTTTAATATAGGGTTTTAGTTTCTTAGTTTCTTTCCTTTTTCTCCTAAAAAAGAAAGTCTTCTTTGTTCATCGCAGTGATTTTATCGGCATTTATCTCCCACCACGTATCCAATATATATCCATATATTTTATTTTAGGAAATTTAATTTAAATTTGATTTAGCTCAAATTCAGGAAATCATTATTTACTCTGGTGTCTTTTCTTCCACAATTTCCAGCAAACTAAAACAATTTATTTATTTATTACTTTGTGTTTCCAAACAAAAACCATATGTCCTAACACATAATCAATAATACTAATAATAATGCACCAAAAACAAACACAACTGCTTTTATACTAGCATGGGTATTATATGATCTTCCCCCTCTCAAACCTCACACTATCCTCGATGTTCATTAATCCTACTGAAATAGTGTTAGGTATGCTTCCTTCATAACGTCTTCTCTCTCCTAGGTTGCCTCCTTAGGCGTAAAGTGCCTCCACTGCACTTTAACCTAAGTGATGGCTCGATTCTGAAGCATGATTTCCTTCCACTTCAGAATGCAGAGTGGCTCTGGTAGGAAATCTCCTTTGGGTTCCACCTGTAACAGGTTCCAGTCAAATACATGAGAATTGTCATGTATGAAAAAATTTAATAATGACACATGAAATAAATTATGCACTTTAACATGAGTGGGTAGAGCCAATTGATATGCCATTGGACCCATTGGATCCAAAATCTCAAATGGCCCATGGAACCGTGGTTCTAATTTAGCACAAGTTCCTATTCTAAGTGTAATCTTTCGAGGCTTGACCTCAAGTAAACATGCTCCCCAATCTGGAACTTTTTGTGAGTGCTTTTTTTGTCTGCGTAACTCTTTTGATGGTCTTAGGCTGCTTTAATGTTCTATTGGATTTTCCACACTATCTGGTCCATTTCCTACAAAATATCTGGTGTGATAATCAACTTATTCTCAAGTTGACTCTAACTAAGTGGGGTATGGAATTTTATGCCATACCGAACTTTAGAGGGACTCATCTTAATAAGGGGTTGATAGTTGTTATTGTAGGCAAACTCAGCTAGATGTAAAAAATATTCCCATTTTGTGCGTCTATCCATTACATACATCTAGAGTATGTCTTCCAAAATCTGATTAGTCCTTTCAATTTTCCCATCCATCTATGGATGGTATGCGGTACTGAAATTCCATTTAGTTTCAAAGCTTCCGAACAGGGCCTTCCAAAAGTTGGAGGTAAATTTCACATCTCTATCTGAAATTATCATTTCCGGTACATCATGCACTCTGAAAGGGTAGACTGCACTAGGATAAAGTGTGATGCTTTAGTAAAGGTGTCTACTACTACCATCATCGAATTATGTTGATATTTAATTCTTGGTAGCCTAGTTATGAAATCCATGGAAATATCCTCCCACTTCCATTTTGGAAAGGGTATCAAATTTAATAATCCTTCCAAGTGTTGACGTTCAATTTTCACCTATTGACATTCCAAAATTTTTGATAAATAATCAGCTACCTCCTTTTCCATCCCTTGCCAAAAAGAATTGTATCCTCAAGGCTGTTATCATTTTTTGGTACCTTGGGTGACCAACGTATGGTCTCTTTTGTTGTTCATCCAAGATAATTTGTTTTAGTGCCTCCACATTGGTAATAAATAATCTGTCATGATAGGTAATCAATCCTTTTTGGTTAAAACCATGCCCCGAGTTTCCTCCTTGTGGTATTTTCCTTTGCAATTCTTGATATTGGAAGTGTTGTTGCCTCACTAATCTCACCTACTGATGTAGGAGCATCCAGCACCCTTAGTCAAAGGGAGGAAGCGAAAGTGGACCGAAGAGGAATACGTGGACCAGAGGAGCAAAACAGGGAAAAAAAATCTATTTTAAAACAAATTTAAATATGGAAAAAGATGGATAAATGTCTCTCAAAGACATGTTATTATTGTAATCTACCATGCATGCATGTACCGAGAGCTTTAGGGCTTTTGTAAGAGGAAATCATAGAGACATTGATTGGATCCTTCTGTGATCTGACCCAACACTTCTTATATATACGAACTTGCGCGTTCAAGAGGGATAGGGCAATAGATAGATAAGATGTAGTCAAGAGGAGAACTACTGCTAAGGTTGAAATGCCTTAGAAATTGTAATCATGCTACATTTATTTTAATAAATATGTGTTTTGTGTTTCCTGCATGTCTATGTAATATGTCTCTTTTTAACTCTAGTTCGTATATGTGTGCAAGGGTTTAATTCCCAAATTATGAGTGCATTTAGCAACCATTGAACATGGTTGGATCGATGGCAATCCAATAGAATATTATTGTATGTGGAATGCGTGGTGTGAATGTAGGTGGGCAGAGAACTGTGTTTAAAGAACAAAGATTCCATCAAAATGGCAAGAATACACAGGAACCATTGAAGCTGAAAGATCAGTTGTCTAGACCCTTTATATCACATCGGCAAAACTCCTTTAACGAAATTGGAATGACCTTGTAATAGAGCAATAGCGATATGCGATTAACCCGCAACTGTCGGGTCGAGGATCCAGATCGACGATTTAATTGAAATCAGTGATCGCATATCGGGGAGGTTAAAGAACAACAATTTTTGGAGCAATGGTTGATAAGGCGATATCGACAATAACCTAAACGGAAAACAGAGGAGCTCAGAGATCGGTGCAGTGAAGAGCGATAAGCGTGGACCTGCCGATATTTATAGAGGCAGGTCTATAATGTTTTTGAAGTCTGATGCATGTGTCAGAGCAGGATTTCCTTTGTTCCCGTGTTATCCCGATGTATGTCTGTGGCTGAGGAGTTTAAGGCTTAAAATCATTAACATAAGCTCCCAATAATGTGAAAAGGCCGATAGTGTGAAAGCCCGATAAAGTTATATGGTTCGGGTCTAATATAAGTCCACAGTTTAAAGGCTTAAAGCCTAAAGAGACACTTCCGAAAGGCTTAGTGGGTCATAACCCACAGGCCTCAAGATCAATTTCTTTAAGGGAAAGGGATTTTGGATTACCCCTAATTTCATTTTTCATTGCCTACTCCTTGAAATCCTTATTTATGCTCCTCAATTTTCACCTTCTACTAGGAAATGAGAATGCCTTCTTAGTGCATCACCAATCTTATTCTCTTTCCCTTTTATGCGTTTAATTTCAAAGTCAAATTCACTAAGGAAGTATAACCATATGGCCTGCTTTGCATTTAGATCAAGTTAAATAAAGAAATACTTTAATCTGATGTGGTCAGTCACCAAAACAAAATTCTTCCCTAACAAATAATGCCTCCACATTTTAAAGGTGTGTATTAGAACAACTAGTTGTAGGTCATAAACAACATATTTCTGCTCATGTTTTTTCAATTTCCTCGACTAGTATGCTATGATAGCATTGTCTTACAGTAGCACACCACCCAATCCCTCTAAAAAAGCATTTGTGCACACTGTAAACTCTTTATTGGGGTCCATTATCCTTAAAATAGGGGTTGTTGTCAGCATTTGCTTCAACTTATTGAAGCTCTCTTGGTATTTTTTGTCCATTCAAACTTCAATCCTTTCTTCTGTAAGAAGGTAATTGGATAAGACAACTTTGAAAATCCCTAAACAAATCTTCTATAGTACCCAATAATCCCCATAAAATAATGAACTAGAGAAACATCTTTCGGTATTGGCCAATTCATAATGCCTTTAAATTTCTAAGGATCTATTGCCAATACCCCTTTGGAAATGATATGGCCTAAGTATTGAATTCTCGGCTTGTAAAACTCACACTTACTACCTTTTGCATACAATTCATTCTCCCTTAGTGTTCGGAACACCAACCTAAGATGTTCTTGGTGCTCCTCTTCATTTTTGGAGTATACAAGAATGTCATCAATGAAAACTAGTACAAGGTGGTCTAGATATTTATGAAGCACATTGTTTGTGAGACACATGAAAGTTGCAGGAGAATTGGTGAGATCAAAAGGTAGCACCGCAAATTCCTAATGACCATACTGCATTCTAAAGATATTTTATGAGTATCTTCCTCCTTTATGCGTAACTGATGATAACCAGTCTACAAATCAGTCTTTGAGAAATATATTGTCCCTCTCATTTGATCAAAAATATCATCAATCTGGGGAAGAGGGTATGTGTTTTTAATGCTTAATTTGTTGGCAATAGTCAATACACATTCTAAACGTACTATCCTTATTCTTTTACAAAAAATATGGGTGCCCCCCATAATGAAACATTGGGTCTGATATAACCTTTACGCAAAAGTTCTTGCAACTGCATTTTCAATTCGAGTAGCTCCAGGGTATTCATACGATATGGAGCTCTTGACACAGGGACAACACCATGTATTAAATCAATAGTAAATATATATCCCTTTGAGGGGTTAATCCCATAATATCTCCTGGAAATACATCAGGAAACTCTTTAATAATGGCTAAAGTCTCCAAAACTTCTTTCTCAATCAACCGCGCATTGGTTTCCACCTATACTAAATACGGTTGGCAACCTCTTTTGGAACTTCTTTTCAACTGCAACACTAAAATCTTCATAACTGACACTGGTTTTGGTTTTCCCTACATTATTCTAGAGACTCCATCATTGCTAACACATGTAACTGATTTTTCCAAACATTTCACAACAACATCTTTCCCTTCTAACCAATCCATGCCTATAATGAGATTGTATGATCCTAAACGGAGGATATTTAAATATACCACCATGGAATACCCATTTAAGTTTAGCGGACATTGCTTCACTTGACTGATTAATTTCCTTTTTGTTCCCATTTCTAACTGAACCAGTCATGCTTTTCTGTACTTTTATTTTTTTAAATTATAGTTCTACACAATTTGGGGGCTGATATAACTTATGCTATCCCATGGGTTAATTAAAATAAACACAGGCTGGTTTATACTATTACCTTTAATTTCTAGCATAGTTGACTGGTGCTCCGCTTGTCTGTTTCCGAGAGTTGCAATGATTCTTCAAATATTCCATGCAACATCATTTATGACAGTTGCCTCATGAACCGCCTATATGTTTTGAACATACTTTGGGATTGTTGTGGGAAATCTCATAGCAAATGTTGTTCTTTGTAACCCCAACGTTTCAACGACTCTCTTTCTTTCATATTGTTGTTTTTTGTTGTTCTTTTTTCATTGATTCTTGAGCCTATGTATGATTGTGCAGGTGGGGGTGCATCTCCTTTATTCAATTTCTTTCCTTGATGATCCTTAACAAAGTTCTTGAGATAATATGGTATTTTTCTTTGCATGCCACCCCCCCTCCCCCAACCTTAGTGTTGTCATTATTTTTCCATTATTTACCACCTTCAATTTTAATCCTAAATTGTTGATTACATAACCTATCCTTCCTCACCACTTCATCCATGATATTTGGATTATAAAACTCGATTCTCTCCTTATATGAAGCTAGTAAACAATTTAAAGATCACTATAATTTGAATTTCTCCTCCTTAAGGTATGGTACATACCTTAGTGGGTTTGTGAACTTAGTAATGAATTCATCCATAGTCAGTTGTCCCAACCTTAATTCATGAAATCCTTTATCTTGGTCATGATAATATCATTCACTAAGGTAGCATGGCTTGAATTTATTCTGGAATTATTCCCAAGAAACCATCTTTTCCTCTAATAGCTAAACACTTTTCACCTCTTTCCACCATAAAGTAGCTTTTTCCTACAGTTGATAGATATCTAGGCACACCTTTAAATTACTTTCGTATTCATATACATGAAATTACTTAATCATGTTAGCAACCATGCTTTTTCATCTTCCTCTTAACATAGGAGATTTGATCTTCCTAAATTCCCCTTGTAGCATGATTTTCTTCTTTCCCCTATGTACTATTTGGGAACTAATATTAGACTCTTCTCCACTCTCAGACTTCTCAGAATCTATCTCCTCCTTTTTCTTTCTAATTTCCTTTGTCTCCACAATTTTATCAATGTATTTTTCAGTCCAATCCTTGGTTAACTTTTCATACTCCTCATTGGCCTTCATGAGTCGCTCGTTACTATTGCAGAGTTGTGCTATTTCTTATTAAAAAGCCTTTACCATATCCATAAGCTAGGAAGGTAGAGTAGTACTACCATCCCACAGCTCCACATACAAAACTTGCCCTTCTATAGTAACTGGAGGACAATTCTCCATCTTTTCTCAGGACTGAACGTCATACAAAAACAATCCAGCAAATATCAAGAACTTTTCAAATTTTACTAATCCTACACACACAATCACCAATGATAACGTCTCTTACCAAGCGCAGAGTAGAACTTTGACCTCTGATACAATTTGTAATGAACCTATTTACACTAATTTTTTTTCCTTCCATTTTCATGTATAGTTTTAGTAAATGAAACCAATGGTAGGATAGATGGAGGATAAGTTCATGCTTTCCTCTCTTTTACCATTATTCCAATATCATTTCACATGGGGTTTTATTTTCCATATGCACATAAGCTTGTTCTATTTTTCTAGATATGTCTAAGATGTATCATATATTCCAATGTTCCAACACTAATTTGAGGGGTGAAAGTCACCATGAGTTTTATAACCATCTCTTCTAACTATGAATTGTTATAAATTTTAATTGTGTGTATCACTGGTGTTATGTTATGCTAGATAGCTAAAAAAATTATTAACATTTAAATGTGATTTCATGTTGTTAGTCATATGTGACGACCACTTGGAAATTTTGGTTCAGTAGCCCCTCATGACACCCTCTACGCTGGTAACCACTCCGACTGCAAAGCTATAACTCCTCACCCTCACCTTAGACCTCCCTCACATGATGCTTTTCTTGTTGCCTCAACTCTCTAAATTCACCATACTCAACATCATCCATGCCCATGTGAAGGCATACTATGGTGTCCTACTCTATGTGGATATACCTCCAAGAAGACGTCAACGGTGGAGATTTGTTGGAGTTACATCAGCGGTGATCTCCCAAGCACCAAAACCTTATCCTCCTATAAAACCCTATTGTATCCTCACGGATTTCTATTCCTTCATCACTAAATTGCTGATAGTGCAGAGTTATGGCTTCCTTTCACCTATGCCCTACTCTACACTAGAACCTTGTCCTCCATTAGCAATACTCCCTCGTTTCACCACTCGCCCATCTAAGATGGGGATTCAATGAGAATAGATTCTATGGGTTTCCCTAAATCCTAGACATTGAATTCCTCGAGCGGGATTGACTTCAAGTATACAATCGTCATGTTCTTGTTTCATCTAGGGCCATAGAGGGTGCCAGCTCAGCGTGGTTGTGTTGAAGATCCGCCTGCTATAAAAACCTCATACCTCCAGTCCAGGTAGTTATAATTTCTCTCTACAGTTTTATCTATCAACAAAATTTACCCACCTACAGTCTCAATTCCTACTTGTTTATGGAGGAGATGAACCTGGGTTCGAAAAAGGTACAACAGAGGAATTACAGTGGGTGCAACCTCCCTCCACTCTCAACATCTGGTGGTTAGTGTCCATTTTGTGTTTATGTAATATTAACAAGCTCAACCTCACATGCTTCTCTCTTTTATTGTTAAAAAGGTTTCTTTATGCCTACTGATGCTTAGGTGTATTCACAACCTGGCCCTTTTAGTTATACGCCTAGGTAATGGTGCATTCTCGTTATCATTGATACTATCTTCTTTTTCCTATTCCACAATATCGCTAAGTAGTGAGTGGTGACATTGTGAAACTGAGAATTAGCTACTCTATTTTTGGAATGCGCAGGTATAGGTAGCTCTACTTTCAAATTCGTTTAAGGGCATATGAAAATGGACAATTTCCCTGCTAACTAGTGTGCACTGCATCTACAGGTTGGATATGTCTCTCCAATTTCCCTCCACATTAGGTTGCATACTACATTTGCAACCTCAAGGGCCAGGTTCTAGTTTACTTATTTAGTTCTTTGTATGTTAAAGGGTCTTGTTGGTCACATCTTTGTACATGATTGTGTTATGGTTCTATGATTTAGTATGGTATTTTTCTTCCACAAATTGCAGTCTACTTCTGTCCACTATACCCCTCTTGCATTCAAGACAGTTGGTTATTTGAACTTGGTGATACCAACACTACGAATTTTCCCGACCTGCTACTCTTTCGCCACGGCCATTGTTTTTTTTTTCACCCACTACTGAGAGGATGTTCTGAAAAATAAATTCCATGTTTCTACAGGTGGAAGGGTGACTTCTGCTCTATTTCATGAGTTCTGGCTTAGGCCTCAGAGAGCCTTCCTTCTTATTTGCATGAGTGCCTACTATCGTCTGCACAAAATTTATGTTACAAACATTTTCTTAGTAGTTTTCAACGAGTCTATACCCACCTAAGACTGATTGGGGTCCTTTCCACTTCTTATTTGTGTTTTAGATATGTATAATTGTGATTTGATTGCTTGACGGGTCTGTTATGCAACCTCAATTGTTATTTTGGTTTAATATTGTGAATTGTACAAGCTTGGGAGATATATTTCTATATATTTCCCTTAAATTACATATGAGGGCAACATACATATTCCTGCTTTCGGTTGTCAGTGAAATTCTCTTCCTCCATTATTTTATGTATGTGTCACCCTCTAGCTCAATTTCGGTAAAATTTATCTATTTTTTCCATATGGGAAAATCATCTAGTGCATTTTATAACTTTACCATTTTGTGATTTCGATATCTACTCCCAATGTATATGTTTTTATGATAAACATGTTTGTTTTTATTTTCATTTCCCATTCTAGTTTTTCAACTAGTGTATCCCAGTAATAAGTTCTAACATATAGAAGTAAAAGTAAGTAGCTATAACTATAAAAAATATATATACATCTATCATATACACACATGATGCAGGTGTATAACTATTGTCTATCCTAAAAATGATTCTTTTGTAAAGAAAACAATGAATTATAAATATATAAAACATGTATACATCCATCCTATCCACACAAAATACATGTGTATAGCTATTGTCCTTCAACAAACAATAGATTCGTATCTAATGTTATAACACCATTAATAATAGAATATTATGATTACTATAACATATAAATCAACAATTCAAATTCATGAGAGCAACATTAACCTCATACTAGTAGTTTAAATCTAGGAAATTTGGGGCTCATAAAACCAATCAACCCAACCTTGAATCATCTTTGATTCCCCCGACCTATGATGATCTTCCCAAGCCTTAGTAAACCCTACTAAGAACTTGATAATGTCTATTTAGCATTATCTTCTCACATATTTTTCTTTGTCAGCATTGTGCGTTTTGGGGATCTGTGTCCCCTTTACCTAGGCTTTTAGTTTTTTAGTTTTTTTCCTTTCATTTCTTAAAAAGAAAGTATACTTTGTTCCTCACAATAGTTTTCTTGGTCTTTATCTCCCACGGAGTATGCAATATACATCCATATATTTTATTTTAATAAATTTAATTTAAATTGACTCAGCTGAGATTCAAGAAAACATCATTCGCTTTGGTGTCTCTGCTTCCACAATTTCCAGCAAAGTGAAAATTTTTCTTTATTTATTACATCTTTTCCAAAAAAAACCATACATCCTAATCCATAGTCAAGAATACTAATAATATTGCACCGAAAATAAACACAATTGCGTTTATCCTAGAAGGGGTATTACAAGGACCAACACAAATTCAATTATTACACCGTTTCCTTTAGTTAGGTTAGCACCTTCATCATCCTACCCTCGTATCACCACGTAGGTCCCTTCCATCATTGTTTCCTCCCCTACCAAAGGTTTTTCAAATACTTCTGCTTGGCCCAAATGAGACTCTAATGATGAAATCCACCGAACTATATGTCATATCATCTTCCCTTTCAGTGTGCCCTTCCTTCCTTCTTTCCATGAGTCATGTCAGGAACTTAGCCAAATCTTCAATCAACTAAGGATGACTCACCCGTCACATAAGCTTATCATGTTCCAACCTTGCCTCGGGCATTCACACTTTCTTCCATGAGGTTGAATACTACCCAAACAAGTCCTGTAAACATCAAAATCATCCATCGCAAAACTAAACACAAACTCACCTTAGCCTTCCAAGTAGAAGTCATCCATCACACATTCCTCTTGTTTAGTATGAGGGGAATCATCGTACAACTTCCTTCAACAACATCTATGTATGGTCCCTCCAAAGGAGAGATACTTTAACTTTCTTCCATGGCTGCAATATGCAGGAATCTTGTTCAACTTCGGCAAGCTCCATCTCACCAAGTTCTTCCTCCCTCGTTTGAAAACTAGCAACACTTGTTCCTTCATACTTGTACCTAGAGTCAAATTCTTCCTTAAATGGTTGCAACATGCCCAAATTCTATTTATCTATGGTAGGCATCATCCTAGCAAACCCTTCCTCTTTTGGCTGAATGTTCACAACACTTAAAACACACTTCACCATCAGGCCATATTCCTCTTCATATGTCGTAGCTTCTTCCTCAACATGTTTAATAACTATGACTTGTTCAGCCAAATACTTTTATTTAAAATTGTCTTCCTGATTATGCACACCTCCTTCATGATGAAGAGTTCCCTTCGTGGTTTCCTTCTCAAGTGCTTCACCCTCGACTCTCTTCCTATGAACCATGCCATGCTCCTTTCGTAACTCATTCATTTCTTTGTCTAAACACTTCAATTTTTCCACAAGTTACAAGAGTTCATTCCTATCCATGTTGGACATCCCTTTTCTAGCCAATGCATGAAGGGATTTCTCTATCGCACAATTCTCTTGTTGCAAGTCTACCAACCTTCGTTCAAGTCCTTAAACAACTCACAAAATTCCCTTCAGTTCATTTGACATAACAATAGTGGCTACCATGCCACCGTTGACTTCAAATTTTGTAAAATTCCCATATTCACAATGTAGGCTTTAATACCATCTGTCAAAACCCCATGTTGTGGTTGCCTTTAGGACTACTGTGGTCACTATGCAGTAGTGGCGATATTTCTTTAGAAGTTCAACTATTTTAACTCAGACTACGCCTACTTCCTATCACTTCAATACTACGTCAATATTTCAATTTCAATCTTCTTCTTCAAGTTCTTCATTAATAGTTCATCGAAATTTGCAATATCGTAAAGGAGAAAAAATAAAAATTCAATAGATAGAATAATTTAAGTCGGGAGGAAATTATGAATAAAAATTATTCCCCTTTACTTCTTTCTATTAATCTTCAAATACATTACAACAATTACAAATGGCTAGCCATGGCTAAACTTATGTGCTTCCCATATTCTTTCAGTGTTACAATAGGTGGCAATTGTTGGCCCAACCTAACGCAATGATGAGCCTCATCATTGGGTAATTATATGGGCCTTAATTCACCTCCTAGCTTAGTCAAACAAACTATTCTCACAACATATTGCATACTTTTGATTATATTTTGTTTATGAGATGAGTTAGAGTTGGATATTTTGTTTTGTGGTCTAATGTGCATTTAATGCAGGATTCAAGAATAAAAGCAAGGAATTTTGGCAAAGACCTTGGTAAAAACTCGAATGGGACAAGGGAGAGGAACTATAGGAGGTAAATCCTCCTCATTTAATCCCCCTCCATTAGAGTATTCCTTCATTATCTCAGAGTGCAAACAACCAAGTCATGAGAGGAAGGTAGCCGAGCAAGTAAGAGTCAAAGCACCAGTTTATCTCGAGTTTGGGAGCTATCCTCCCAAATTTTCAGGAATTCATTGGAGACTTCAGATGTATAAGTAGAGAGACCTAGGACCTCAGTAGGATTCAGATTTTTTATTATAAAACTCTACTCTATTTTCGAGCTGCAAGACTTGTGACAGTTTTTAATGTAATCCATGGTTTTGGTAATAAAAATGGTTTTCTTTTTGAGCCAGCACTGAGTTAACTCAGAGTACTAAAGCTCTTGGGTTAGGGCCCAACCCTAGTAGCCAAAGCTCCTGTTTATTGTACATGTATTCTAGCATATATTCATAGTTTAATCGTTCATTTGCTTAATTAGTGGCATTTTCATTACAACAGTGTAGCGTAGATTGGTTGTGTTTTAGTCTGCTTCCATTTGTGCCTTCTTTCAACTAGCAGGTTAACAAGGAGAAAAAGATCAACATAAGGTTGTCAGCAGGTGTCTCAGCCTCACCTCCTCCCTCTAAGACCATTACTTGAGGAAGAGACCCTTCAGCAACCCTAAAAACATAGATTTCTAGTTCTTGCATGAGCTTTGGAGTTTGTTGTCTTGATTTAGTACTTGGTTCGTTCCATCGTTACCTTTTTCCATAACTCTCTTTCTGTAATAAGATCTCACTCATATTCTCATTTCCTTCAGCACTTTCGTCATGCATAATATATGTTAAAGCCAATAAATCCCATCTTAATCAAATTATACCTGTAGATTTCCTTACTGTATGATCCACAACAAACTTGACCAATCACCATCAACCACGTTTTGCATATTCATTTCAACATTTGACTTTAGGCACTCCAAATCTCCACCGTCGCTCTATTTTGATTGATCCAATGGCTATCAGGTCACCCGTTCACCAACTATCTTGGTCGATCTCCACCGTTGATCAATCCTGCATGATCCAACGACTATCGTGCAATCGCGCGTGAATTCCTGCATGACGGATATCTGACCGAGAGCATGCAAGAAAAGTGGTTTTCCCATGCTATGTGTCACTCACTTAGGCTAATCGCGTGAAATTTAGGAATTATTTTTACGGCTTTTAGGGCATGCAAGATACTTCTTACCACATATTAACTCTATAAATCTCCACCTTCAATCTGTCTAACTTGATCCAATGACTATTATGTCACTCGCTCGCCAACTAGCTTGGCCGATCTCCATTGTTGATCAATCCTGCATGATATAATGGCTATCGTGCAATCTCACATGAATTCTTGAATGATCAATATCTGATTGAGAGCCCACGAGAAAAGTGGTTTTCCCATGCTACGTGCCAGCCACTTTGGCTAATCGGGTGAAATTTTGGAATACCGCTTACAACTTTTAGGGCACACGAGACACTACTTACCACCTACAAAGACCACTCCATGGTTTCCACACGTTTTTCACCCTTCTATAAACATGTGACTTGTTCGTTGATCTAACTAATCCAACGGTTCCTGTGTACTATTGCTTCATTACTTCTTCCTTTCACTGATTTCGATCTTTGATTACTCTTCCAGTTGACTCTTTCCCGAAATTTGTTTTGCATATTATCTAAATGTTGCCACTTCTAGGCTTTGATTTGGTTATTCAATCAGACTCCAACACTGTCTGATCATCACAATACTCCTCTCAACACTGTCCTCTCTTAGATTCTCTTTGAATTCCCTGCACACTTATGTTATGCAGAATTAATCTAATCCACACACAGTTCATAATTCAATTACTCAATACACACCACACAAACTCTAAAATCACACTTTTGTATTAAGAAATAAATATTTACGCAAAAGATACCAAAAGAGTGAAAACAAATTTAGTTTAGTTTCCTTGCTTACATGTCAGTATGGTTTGATGCTCTTTACTCTTGTAAATTAGATAGAAGCATTAGTTTAGTGTTGATTTAGCAATTCTACTTAGCATAGCTGTTTAAATGGTTAATTAGAAAATTTTGTGTTTTAGCATTTGATTTCATTCTCTTTCCTTGTACTTTCTTTCATGCAATAGGTTAAGGTTCCATTTTGAATACTTCATTTTCTGCAATTATTTTAGGATTTGAATTCAGTACATATACTCCATTACATTATGACACCAAAGGAAGGATACATTGTATGTTGCACATATAGTGCTAATACCTCTTAAGTTTGTACAAACCCCAGGTTGATAAGTAAAGCTGGTAGCCTAAGAAGTGCAACATCCTTGCTGTAATACTAACTCTCATCATGCAACTTCAAAAAACACCAAGTTACATAGTGAGGTCATGCCCCACTTGAAGGCTAACACATTTCCCAATTGAGACCCAAAACCCAATGCCCAACACACTCAAAAAACCATCTCTCCCAAGCACCCAAAAATTTGGTTCACATATGTGAACCTGCCTCTTATGCGACTTGGTCATTTGCTGTGTTTCCCCTTCTTGTGTCGTGCTCCCTTCACTTCTATGGTTTTGAGTTAGATTTGTGTGAACACTCATTTCTACAATCTTCCTTGATCATGTGCCATAACTAGGGAAAATTTTGAGGATGCGAGTTTATCTTAGAGTTTAAAAACATTCACGAATCATACTAGTCCCTAACATAAAAATTGAAAAATGTTTGATGATATTTTTATAAAAATATTTATATTTCTAATTATTTTGTATATTTTTGCATAAAATTTTGATGATTTTCGAGGTAAAATTATTTTATACTATAAAATTTGGGCGAATCACTGTTAGAAAAAATGGAAATTGGCGAATATTTTTGTGGAAAAAGTGTCAAAAATTAGCTGACCTGCTAATATTAGCACCTAAAATTTTCCATGCCAATAACACACTTCATTCAAGTCTACTTGTAATTTGGTCACGTGGGTGCCTAGCCAACTTGTTGTTTGGTCACATGATCAACCCAATCATTCACTTGTGCGACCATGCTTAGCATGCAAGACCCACATGAGAGCCTCGATGCCCCATGTCATGTGGGTATACCTAGGGTGTGAACTCTTGCTTGTCATGTACCACATGGCATGCCTTCTCCCATTGTTTCCTTTGCTCGCACACCATCGTTCACACAATAATTCTTAATTCAACTGAAAATATTCCAAACCAATTTCTTTCTCGGTTCACCCATCGTCCATATCACTCGGTCCACTAGACGTTCCCAACTCATTTTCCCATCGTCGTCTCATGCAAGTCACCTTTGGGCACCCCGACACCCCACCTTTGTGCGATCGAGCCCAAGGTGTGTGCCCTTACCATGGACATGACACCCTTGGTCCACTTTGCTTATTTTGTTCACCAACTCACTCGTGGTGCTTGGTCCACAAGTCTCATTTGTCGTTCCCATCATTTCATTCGTTGTGTCACTCACATTTTCCCATGGGAAGTCGAATGCCCTGCCTTCTTGTGTGTGCACTGAGGGCACTTGCCTCTATGTTATGCACATAATGCCCCCTCGGTCCCACTTCAGCTTTTCACCACTTAAAGTGGGGATGCGAAGTCGTGAGTCCCAGCTTGGCCTTGGTGCCAACTTGGGGACTTCACACTTTACATTACATGACCATTTATATGCAACCAAAGATTTGAACATTATATTCTATATTGACATTATTTATATTTTCGCTTGCCAAAGGAGCTCTCTAACAAAATTTACAACTAAAAGGTTACTAATTATGTATATAAATGAATTTAAAATAAAACCAGTAAAGATTCGTCTTAACAAGTGTCTAGAAAAAGCGAAGATGGATCAAATCTCTTGAGGTTAAAACCCTTTTTGTAAATTTTCATATTTGAAATTGCATTTTTGACTCCATTAATAGATTAAAACCCCTTTAGAATACCTTGAATACTTCTTCCCTTTATACACTCAAACTATTTTATTACAGTTCATATATATGTATATATATGTTTATGCTTTTCCTAGAGTATATATATATGTATATTATATATATATATATATATATATATATATATATATATAGACACACACACACATACACATATACATACACATACACATATGGTGTTTTAGAGACATTGGATGGTCTCTACATTGTCGAGGAAATCCATGCAAGTCAATGTTGAAGGGAATCAAATCCTTGGGGCTAAACCCCAAGGGTGTCACAAAGAATTGATCTCGTGACCTCCCAATTGACAAGGCACTTAGAAATAAGTACTAGACCCATCAGAGTTGTTCTTAAAATAAATCGGTTAACATGGATATTAAAATGGCCTATCTATATATGCAAATATGAAAATATAAATAATATAAACTTTCTTTGTCTTGTTTAATTGATTTAAAATAATTTTAAAAGTTTATATAAAATTATTTTATTACATGTGAACATGGAAATATTTACGCTATAAGGCGTTCCCTCTGAAATCAACTCCCCCAACAGCCTTTCTATCATCGCTTTGCACCGTTCGATCCTTCGTTAGACGATTAGATTATCCTCACTCGTTGATTTGAATTAGTCAGTGACGGTTGGGACTTGGTCAGTAGTTCCTGCTTTTCTGGACTCACTCGGCAGTTCCTACATTCCCTTCCCCTTCATTTAACTGCAACACCATGGGACTCGCTCGGTAGTTTCCTTAGACTCTCGACAGTTCCTGCACCAAGAGACACTCTGATAACATCACTATTTTGAATTGTATATACTGCAAGCCTTTCTAGCGGCCACAGCGGCACAACTAGACTAGATCACAGAGAAGCAAGATCAAGGGTTTATTGGTGGGTGACCCCTCCCATATAGCATTCCAATGGGTGGTGTAAATACTCCCTTGACTCCTCTTCTGGAAACCATTCTATTTAATTTCTAAACGAGGATTTTATTCAGCTAGCCGAGATCACGATGTAATGAGGCTAGCCTACTCCTCTTGTAGACCTTCTATTTAATTTGTAAATGAGGATTTCATTCAGTTGGGCGAATTCAAGGTGTAACGAGACCAACCCACAAGGAGGTAAGGGTTTAATTTAATTTTATTACTGTGAATGTGGTGTATAGATTCCATATTGATCGATACCATGGGGATTATACATGTTAACAAATTGCTAAATTTTTTTAGAGGTGCCAAACTTGAAAGACGAGAGACAAGTTGTTATCTCGAGACATTTTACAGATTAAAGTAAATAAATCTGGTCAGTGGTGTTGATATACTTGATTCGCGTGTATGTCAGTATTATGATCATTCTTACCTCTTCTAGTTTGGGAAGGCTGGGAAAATATAATGTGCCTTTATTTGTTTTTGTGGGCAGGTTAAAACTATTCCCTTGGCTATTGAAGAAAGTGTTACTAGGATTGAAGAGAAAAGGCTTGGATGTATAAACATTCTATTACATTTATACTCTCCATCTTCCCCATCTAAGGAAAATGTGACAGAAAAGCTATAGAGGTTTGCAACACTATAAGTTATCTAAAACTAAGTTTTTCTTATTACTATTTTCCTATATGGAAAAAAGTCTACCTGCAATGCTTAATGTCTTATGCTTGCAATGCTTAATGTCTTACACCAAACAATTGAATTTTAATATTATACAATATATTAAAGGACTGCTATTTAGTATTGTTTCTCTCCTCAAAATTTTGAGGTTTCAGCTATGAGAAGGTACCAACTAGTATCAAAGACTGCTATAAGGGCTTTTAGGGTTATGTAGTTATAATTTGATTGCAATCTTTCCTTTCAAGAATTCTCCTTAAAATCCCATCTCTGGTTTAGCATTCTTTCCTTTCAAGCATTCACTACCTGTTATCTTCCTTAACCGCTTAATCCATTGAATTCAGTCCAGAACGTAAATACCAATATGCCTACAACTACTACTACGTTAGAAATCTACCATTAATGGCTTTGGAGTTGCTGAATGATTAAGTTTAAAATTAGGTTTACTCATTTTCTCGATGTCAGTTGTTTATTTGTACTAATTTAACCTTTTATCCCAATATTTGTTTAGTACTACCCACAATCCTACACACCGACATGTAGATGGCCATTTCCATCATTGTTAGGTTGCTCATCTCCACAACCCATCCCCTTTTGTTGGGGAGTGTATATGTTGAAAACATTTTCCCTTTGGATGCCTTGTCTTACAAAATTCAACAAATTGATTATATGAGAACTTTGTTTTCAAAGGATCTAATGCCAAAATATAACAAAATTCAACAAACTAATTATACGAGAACTTTGTTTTCACTACGATGCTGCTTGCATTTAATGAATTAATTTTAATTATGCAGATTCGTCACAATTGGCATACATAGGCACCATAAATGGAGCTGAATGTTTAAGCCTATTAGAGAGCTTTAGGCTATACTGCCTTGATTTTATATTGAATGATTTGTGTATATGTTTCTTCTAAAATCTGGTTCAAGACAATGACTTGAAAATGTAGAAACAGGACTGACTTGAACTTGATAAATCTTTATGTTTATCTTTACATCCAAAGTAACAGAACCAAATATTTAAAATAGTTCTGATTACTATAGAAACACTCAATTGAAATGATAATTGTTTGCAACTTTTGCTTCCAACTTACGAGATCATAAAGTCATGACTCATGTGAGGATTTTGTTCTTGACAAGAGGAATTGTAATTCTGGGTGAGTTTTCAAGGCACCTTCATCGTCTTCTATTAGTTGCTATTAGTGGTAAGTTAATCCTGTAGAGTAGTCATGAATAATAAATCAACCCTAATTAGAAAGCTCCACATTCAACTAAGGTTCAAAGAATTCAGACTGTTGGTTGAGACCACATTCATGACCCAAACAAGTTCATCTATTAATGCCGCAGCAAAACCTCCATAAAGAGTGTTCATATCCATCCATTTGGCTGTATCCTTTCTAAATGCATGTGCAGTACCCTATGTGAACTCATTCTGGGGGTATGTGATAGATTGTCTTAATCTTTCAAAGTAGTTCATCTATTAATGCCGCAGCAAAACCTCCATAAAGAGTGTTCATATCCATCCATTTGGCTGTATCCTTTTTAAATGGATGTGCAGTAACCTGTGTGAACTCATTCTGGGGGCATGTCATTGATTGTCTTAATCTTTCAAAGTAATTAATAGCTACTCTTTTCTGGAGAAAACGATAAATCTTATTGGGAAGACCATCTAGATATATTTAAATTTTGTTATGAGAAGACAATGATATGACCATAAAAATATGGAATGGAACAAGGAGGAAAGGAATTTTGGGATCTCAGAACTGAGAAAACGGTTTCTCATGGAGGTGGATAGAGAATGTAAGTTAAGAATTTCATGATCATTTTTGTGATTTAAGAAGAGATCTTGCTAGTCAAGAAAAGTATCTAGGCTTTTGAGAAAATAGGTTTAGAAAGCATGATCACCTTCGATATTTGAGAACAGATATTGCCAATCAAAATAAGTATTCAGGATTACCAAGAAAACCCTTCAGGCTTGTTATGGTAGTCTTTGAAATCCATTCATGGTTTATTGCAGGTGTCATATGTAAGCATTTAAATCATTCATCAATATAGTTTATTTAGGAGAAACCTATGTACTATGTTTTAATTATTCATTGTTTGATTTTCCCTAACAGTATCATGTAAGCTTCTATGTCATTAATGTTGAAAAACTGCACACAATGAACCGTCATGATACAAACATTAACATTGCAAATGAATTGTAAATAAAAGTTGTAGCAAAGTGTATTCTTAAAAATGCTTGTAAGGTAGGGGCTAGGTAAGGATACATTGGTATCCTTTTTGCATACCCATCATTGATGCATGTGTTGTTTTTTTTCTTTCGAGTCTGGGTATATTCTCAGTTTCAATTGTTTATTTGTATTGCTTTAGCCTTTTTTCCCAATATTTGTTTAGCGCTACCCACAATCCTACAAACCGACATGTAGATGGCCATTTCCATCATTATTAGGTTGCTCATCTCCATAACCCATCCCCTTTTGCTGGCGAGTGTATCTATTGAAAACATTTGCCTTTTGGATGCCTTGTCTTACAAAATTCAACAAACTGATTATATGAGAACTTTCTTTTCAAAGGATCTAATGCCAAAATATAACAAAATTCAACAAATTGATTGTATGAGAACTTTGTTTTGACTACGTTGCTGCTTTCATTTAATGAATTATTTTTAGTTATGCAGATTCATCACAATTGGCATACACAAGGACCATAAATGGAGCTGAATGTTTAGGCCTATTAGAGAGCCTTAGGTTCTACTCCCTTGATTTTATATTGAATGATTTGTGTATATGTTTCTTCTAAAATTTGGTTAAAGACAATGACTTGCAAATGTAGAAACAAGACTGACTTGAACTTGATAAATCATTAGATTTATCATTACATACAAACTAACGGAACCAAATAGTTAAAATAGTTCTGATTATTATAGCAGCGCTCGATTGAAATGATAATTGTTTGCAACTTTTGCTGCCAACTTACAAGATGAGAAAGTCATGAGTCATGTGAGTACTTTGTTCTTGACAAGAGGAATTGTACTTCTGGGTGAGTTTTCAAGGCACCTTGATCATCTTTTGTTAGTTGCTATTAGTGGTAAGTTAATCCTGTAGAGTAGTCGTGAATAATAAATTGACCCTAATTAGAAAGCTCCACATTCATCTAAGGTTCAAAGAATTCAGACTCTTGGTTGAGACCACATTCATAACCCAGACAAGTTCATCTATTAATGCTGCATCAAAACCTCCATAACGAGTGTTCATATCCATCCATTTGGTTGTATCCTTTTTAAACGCATGTGCAGTACCATGTGTGAACTCATTCTGGGGGCATGTGATAGATTGTCTTAATCTTTCAAAGTATTTAATAGCTACTCTTTTCTGGAGAAAATGACAAATCTTATTGGAAAGACCATCTAGATAGATTTAAATTTTGTTACGACAAGATAGAGATATGACCATAAAAATATGGAATGCAATAAGGAGGAAAGGACTTTTGGGATCTCAAAATTGAGAAAACAGTTTCTCATGGAAGTGGAAGAGAAAATAAGTTAAGAATTCATGATCACTTTGTAATTTAAGAAGAGATGCTTCCAATCAAGAAAAGTCTCCAGGCTTTTGAGAAAATAGGTTCAGAAAGCATGATCACCTTCAATATTTGAGAAGAGATATTGCCAATCAAAAGAAGTCTTCAGGATTATCAAGAAAAGCCTTTGGGCTTGTCACGGTAGCCTTTGGAATGCATTCATGGTTTGTTCCAGGCAGCATATGTAAGCACTTAAATCATTCATCAATATAGTTTATTTAGGAGAAACCTGTGTACTATGTTTTAATTCTTCATTGTTTGATTTTCCCTAATAGTATCATGTAAGCTTCTATGTCATTAATGTTAAACAACTGCACATGATGAACCGTGATGATACAAACATTGACAGTGCAAATGAATTGTAAATAAAAGCTGTAGCAAAGTGTATTCTTAAAAGATGTTTGTAAGGCAGGGGCCAGGTTGCCAAAATATAACAAATTTCAACAAACTGATTATATGAGAACTTTGTTTTCACTACGTTGCTACTTGCATTTAATGAATTAATTTTAGTTATGTAGATTCGTCACAATTGGCATACACAAGGACCATAAAGGGAGCTGGATGTTTAAGCCTATTAGAAAGCCTTACGTTCTACTGCCTTGATTTTATATTGAATGATTTGTGTATATGTTTCTTATAAAATCTTGTTAAAGACAATGACTTGCAAATGTAGAAACAAGACTCACTTGAACTTGATAAATCTTTAGATTTATCTTGACATCCATACTAATGGAACCAAATATTTAAAATAGTTATGATTACTATAGCAGCACTCGATTGAAATGATAATTGTTTTCAACTTTTGTTGCCAACTTACAAGATCAGAAAGTCATGAGTCATGTGAGTACTTTGTTCTTGACAATGGAAATTGTAGTTCTGGGTGAGTTTTCAATGCACCTTGATCATCTTCTGTTAGTTTCTATTAGTGGTAAGTTAGTCCTATAGAGTAGTCATGAATAATAAATCGACCCTTAATAAGAAAGCTCCACATTCAACTAAGGTTCAAAGAATTCGTATTTTTGGTTGAGACCACATTCATGACCCAAACAAGTTCATCTATTAATGTTGCATGAAAACCTTCATAAAGAGTGTTCATATCCATCCATTTGGCAGTATCCTTTTTAAATTCATGTGCAGTACCGTGTGTGAACTTGTTATGGGGGCATGTGATATATTGTCTTAATATTTCAAAGTATTTAATAGCTACTTTTTTCTGGAGAAAATGACAAATCTTATTGGGAAGACCATCTACATAGATTTTAATTTTGTTACGAGAAGACATAGATATGACCATAAAAATAGGGAGTGGAACAAGGAGGAAAGGACTTTTGGGATCTCAGAATTGAGAAAAAAATTTCTCATGGAGGTGGACAGAGAAAATAAGTTAAGAATTAATGATCACCTTTGTGATTTAAGAGGAGATGTTGCCAGTCATGTAAAGCCTCTAGGATTTTGAGAAAATAGGTTCAGAAAGCAAGATCACCTTCAATATTTGAGAAGAGATATTGCCAATCAAAAGAAGTCTTCAAGATTATCAAGAAAAGCCTTCAGGCTTGTCACAGTAGTCTTTGGCATCTATTCATGGTTTGTTACAGGAGGCATATGTAAGCACTTAAATCATTCATCAATATAGTTTATTTAGGAGTGTTTTACTCAGCTAGCTGAGATAACGATGTAATGAGGCTAGCCTGATCCTCTTGTAGACCTTCTATTTAATTTGTAAATGAGGGTTTCATTTAGCCGGGCGAATTCAAGGTGTAACGAGACCAACCTGCAAGGAGGTAAGGGTTTAATTTAATTTTATTACTATGAATGTGGTGTATAGATTCCATATTGATTGATTCCATGATGATTATACACATGAACAAACCACTGAATTTTTTTAGAGGCGCCAAACTTGAAAGATGAGAGACAAGCTGTTATCTCGAGATGTTTTATATATTAAAGTAAAGAAATATGGTCAATGGTGTTGATATACTTGATTTGCAGATATGTTTGTATTATGATAATTCTTACCTCTTCTGTGTTGGGAAGGCTGGGAAAACCTAATGTGCCTTTGTTTTTTTTTCATCGGCAGGTTAAAACTATACCCTTAGCTGTTGAAGAAAGTGTTAATGGGATTGAAGATAAAAGGCTTGGATGTATAGACATTCTATTACATTTATACTCTACATCTTCCCCATCTAAGGGAAATGTGATAGAAAAGCTACAGAGGTTTGCAACACTATAAGTAATCTAAAACTAAGTTTTTCTTACTGCTATTTTCCTACATGGAAAAAAGTTTGCTTGCAATGCTTAATGTCTTATGCTTGCAATTCTTAATGTCTTACACCAAATAATTTAATCTTAATATTATACAATATATTAAAGGACTGCGATTTAATAATGTTTCTTTCCTCGAAATTTTGAGGTTTCAGTTGTGATAAGGTACCAACTAGTATCAGAGACTGTTATAAGGGCTTTTAGGGTTTTGCAGTTCTAATTTGATTGCAATCTTTCCTTTCAAGAATTCTCCTTAAAATCTCATCTTTGGTTTAGCATTCTTTCCTTTCAAGCATCCACTGCCCATTATCTTCCTTAACCACTTAATCCATTGAATTGAATCCAAAACATAAATACCAAGATGCCTATTGCTACTACTACATTAGAAATCTACCATTAATGGCTTTGCAGTTGCCAACTAATTAAGTTTAAAATTAGGTTTACTCATTTTCTCAATGTCAATTGTTTATTTGTACTGCTTTAGCCCTTTTTCGCAATATTTATTTAGCACTGCCCACAATCCTACACACCGACATGTAAATGGCCATTTCCATCATTGTTAGGTTGCTCATTTCCACAACCCATCCCCTTCTACTAGGGAGTGTATATGTTGAAAACATTTTCATTTTGGATGCCTCTTCTTACAAAATTCAACAAACTGATTATATGAGAACTTTATTTTCACTACGTTGTTGCTTGTATTTAATGAATTAATTTTAGTTATGCAAATTCGTCACAATCAGCATACACAGTGACCATAAATGGAACTGAATGTTTAAGCCTATTAGAGAGCCTTAGGTTCTACTGCCTTGATTTTATATTGATTGATTTGTGTATATGTTTCTTCTAAAATCTGGTTAAAGACAATGACTTGCAAATGTGGAAACATGACTGACTTGAACTCGATAAATATTTAGATTTATCGTTACATCCAAACTAACAGAACCATATAGTTACAATAGTTATGATTACTATAGCAGCACTTAATTGAAATGATAATTGTTTGCAACTTTTGCTACCAACTTACAAGATCATAAAGTCATGACTCATGTGGGTAATTAGTTCTTGACAAGAGGAATTGTACTTTTGGGTGAGTTCTCAAGGCACCTTGATCATCTTTTGTTAGTTGCTATTAGTGGTGTGTTAATCCTGTAGAGTAGTCGTGAATAATAAATAGGCCCTAATTAGAAAGCTCCACATTCAACTAAGGTTCAAAGAATTCGAACTATTGGTTGAGATCACATTCATGACCCAGACAAGTTCACCTGTTAATGCCGCAGCAAAACCTCCATAAAGAGTGTTCATATCCATCCATTTGGCTATATCCTTTTCAAATGCATGTGCAGTACCCTGTGTGAACTCGTTCTGGGGGCATGTGATAGATTGTCTTAAACTTTCAAAGTAGTTCGTCTATTAATGCCGCAACAAAACCTCCATAAAGAGTGTTCATATCCATCCATTTGGCTGTATCCTTTTTAAAATGCATGTGCAGTACCCTGTGTGAACTCATTCTGGGGGCATGTGATAGATTGTCTTAATCTTTCAAAGTATTTAATAGCTACTCTTTTTTGGAGAAAATGACAAATCTTATTGGGAAGACCATCTAGATAGATTTAAATTCTGTTACGAGAAGACATAGATATGACCATATAAATATGGAATGGAACAAGGAGGAAAGGAATTTTGGGATCTCAGAATTGAGAAAATAGTTTCTCATGGAGGTGGAAAGAGAAAGTAAGTTAAGAATTCATGATCACTTTTGTGATTTAAGAAGAGATGTTTCCAGTCAAGAAAAGTATCCAGGCTTTTGAGAAAATAGGTTCAGAAAGCATGATCACCTTCGATATTTGAGAAGAGATATTGCCAGTCAAAAGAAGTCTTCACGATTATCAAGAAAAGCCTTCAGGCTTGTCACGATAGTCTTTGGCATCCATTCATGGTTTGTTGTAGGCATCATATGTAAGCATTTAAATCATTCACCAATATAGTTTATTTAGGAAAAACCTGTGTACTATGTTTTAATTCTTCATTGTTTAATTTTCCCTGACAGTATCATGTAAGCTTTTATGTCATTAATGTTGAACAACTGCACACGATGAACAGTCATGATACATACATTGACACTGCAAATGAATTGTAAATAAAAGTTGTAGCAAAGTGTATTCTTAAAAATGCTTGTAAGGTAGGGGTCATGTAAGGATACATTGGTATCCTTTTTGCATACCCATCATTGATGCATGTGTTGTATTTTTTCTTTCAAGTCTCGGTATATTCTCGTTGTCAATTGTTTATTTGTATTGTTTCAGCCTTTTTTCCCAATATTTGTTTAGCACTGCCCACAATCCTACACACTGAAATGTAGATGGCCATTTCCATCATTGTTAGGTTGCTCATCTCCAAAACCCATCCCCTTCTGCTGGGGAGTGTATAGGTTGAAAACATTTGCCTTTTGGATGCCTTGTCTTACAAAATTCAACAAACTGATTATATGAGAACTTTGTTTTCACTACGCTGCTGCATGCATTTAATGAATTAATTTTAGTTATGCAGATTTGTCACAATTGGCATACACAGGGACCATAAATGGAGCTGAATGTTTAAGCCTATTAGAGAGACTTAGGTTCTACTGCCTTGATTTTATATTGACTGATTTGTGTATATGTTTCTTCTAAAATTTGGTTAAAGACAATGACTTGCAAATGTAGAAACAAGACTGGCTTGAACTTGATCAAACTTTAGATGTATCTTTACATCCAAACTAACATAGCCAAATAGTAAAAATGGTTCTGATTACTATAGCAACACTCGATCGAAATGATAATTGTTTGGTACTTTTGCTACCAACTTAGAAGATTAGAAAGTCATGACTAATGTGAGTAATTTATTCTTGACAAGAGGAATTGTACTTCTGGGTGAGTTTTCAAGGCACCTTGATCATCTTCTATTAGTCACTATTAGTGGTAACTTAATACTGTAGAGTAGTCATGAATAACAAGGCGACCCTAATTAGAAAGCTCCACATTCAACTAAGATTCAAAGAATTCAGACTGTTGGTTGAGACCACATTCATGACCCAGACAAGTTCATCTATTAATGCCACAACAAAACCTCCATAAAGAGTGTTCATATCCATCCATTTGGCTATATCCTTTTTAAATGCATGTGCAGTACCCTGTGTGAACTCATTCTCGAGGCATGCGATAGATTTTCTTAATCTTTCAAAGTATTTAATAGCTACTCTTTTCTGGAGAAAATGAAAAATCTTATTGGGAAGACCATCTAGATAGATTTAAATTTTGTTACGAGAAGACAGAGATATGACCATAAAAATATGGAATGGAACAAGGAGGAAAGGACTTTTGGGATCTCAAAATTTAGAAAACAGTTTCTCATGGAGGTGGACAGAGAAAATAAGTTAAGAATTCGTGATCACTTTTGTGATTTAAGAAGAGATGTTGCCAATCAAGAAAAGTCTCCAGGCATTTGAGAAAATAGGTTTAGAAAGGATGATCACCTTCAATATTTGAGAAGAGATATTGCCAATCAAAACAAGTCTTCAAGATTATCAAGAAAAGCCTTCGGGCTTGTCATGGTAGTCTTTGGCATACATTCATGGTTTATTGCAGGCGGCATATGTAAGCACTTAAATCATTCATCAATATAGTTTATTTAGGAGAAACCTGTGTACTATGTTTTAATTCTTCATTGTTTGATTTTCCCTAACAATATCATGTAATCTTCTATGTCATTAATTTTGAACAATTGCACACGATGAACCATGATGATACAGACATTGACATTGCAAATGAATTGTAAATAAAAGTTGGAGCAAAGTGTATTCTTAAAAATGCTTGTAAGGCAGAGGTCAGGTAAGGATACATTGGTATCCCTTTTGTATACGCATCATTGATGCATGTGTCATTTTTTTTCTTTGAAGTCTGCGTATACTTTTTTATTCTATTGGGATTGCATATCTTAGATTTCATCTAGGTTTATAAACTTGTTCATTGAATAATATCAAAGACCTATTTACATTTACTTCCATACTTATAGCTTTGCTATATATTATAAAGTACCAACACTTTCCTTATTGTTTATACTCCAAATAAATTTAGTTATGTCATGTACAAAGGATATGGAAAAATTCCTCATTGATACCTTTCTGGCAAAGCTGCTATAATCATATAGCTACCAATATGAACAAAAAGGGGGATAGTTGATGCCTTGTTTTACCCCTTAATCATCTAGAGGTAGAACCATTAATCATGATTTAAGAAGATGCTGACTGTTTATATTTCTCAATTTCAATTCATTCAACCAAGCTTCTATTGAGAGTGGACAATGCTGAAAACAATGAGTTAGTCCATTGAATGATATAAAGGATTCAAGATATTCATTTTTATACCTTGTGGTGAGTGATCTGATTGTTTCCTCTTCCCCTTCTCTCGCGATTGAAAATGGTTTGACAACACAATTAATGACTTGCAGATCAGATGGGCTTATCTCCAGAATGCTGATACATATTTGAGTTTCTTTCATTAAAAATTCAGTGATGCAGGAATTAAATCATTATGGATGAAAGCATGGGATACTCAAATCTGTTGTCCAAACCATTTGCTCATTTGTCTGACTCTTTTCCTCAGATTTGAAGCCTTGCAACACCAATGGAATTTGCTCTTTACGCTGTAGTGAGTCACCAAATTTAAAGAGGGGAAATATTTTCTACCACAGCTTTTCCCAGTTACAGTTGAAAAGCTCTGAAATACAAAGTTTATTGATCAAATATTTTGAGTTGAAATATATGGCACTTGATTCGCCTTGGCATATCTCTTTGAGGAATTTGCAAATTTGGCAATGTTCAAATATAATATATCAATGTTAATGTTGTTTGTCAGACCTCCTCCCTGGTTTTCTTTTAGAAAGCTCTGCTCTGCTCACATATTTATTGCAAATGTAAACATGCCATACAATTTGTCGATGTGATACCAAGTTCAACTTTTATAAGGTTAATTTATGGGACCTTGTATGTTTTGGTAGAATGTGAGAAGTTGTCAATGTAAGAAGGACGTTGGAATTTTTTTATGTTGGTAGAGGTTGCAAATGTGTCTCCTATTCTTTATACCACGGACAGAACTTTGCTACAAAGATATTTTTCTTCCCATTTGCAGCCCTATAAGCAATCTAAAACTAAGTTTTGCTTACTGCTATTTTCCTATATGGAAAAAAGTTTGCTTGCAATGCTTAATGTATTATGCTTGCAATGCTTAATGTCTTACGCCAAACAATTGAATCTTAATATTATACAATATATTGAAGAACTGCTATTTAATAATGTTGCTTTCCTCAAAATTTTGGTGTCAATGTAAGCCCATTTGTGTTCGTTACTCTCCTGCCTTCTTTGTCATTCGTTGTTGACAATTACCCCCCATTGCCACCAATGGATCCCTATTTTATAGATCCCCTCTTGGAAAGGTGTGGCTCTCTCTAAGGCACCTCCAACAAACAGGGTATTTGATTAATCTTCATAACCCAAGTCAAAAGTGTGTATAGTTCCACAAATGGAAAGTGGATAATGTAATAAATCCTTAGTGTTTCTTCTACTTCCCCAACGTTAGTTCTCTTGTCATCCAAGCTTGAGTATTCTTCTCATCCTAGATTTCCTTGCACAAATTAGTTTTATATTTATTTTGAAAAATGATAAGCAAACAATAATCACCAGCAACATAACATTCATGGGAATACTGTCCATATATACATAATTGGATGTATATGCAAAATGATCCAACTATGGTTATGTTTTATATTTATTTTGAAAAATGATAAGCAAACAATAATCACCATCAACAGAGAATTCATGGGAATATTGTCTGTATATACATAGTTGAATGTATATGCACAAAGATGCAACTGTGGATATACTGCCATTAGTCTCTGCTATTTGTGCTTATTGTTTGCTTAAACAATAAGCACTGAGGAGTGCAACATTAGTTATAAATTCTCCTGGATACACACCATGAGATATGAGCCTTTCATATCCAAAGCTATATGTCTCATGATAAATTACTATTATTGTTTCACTGCCAGGTGATTATTGTTTGCACAAGTTATACATGACACTTGTACTAATCTTGTACAGAATAATTTCTCTTAATAGATTATGCAATGTGCTATTGGTTTCTGGGTTTATCATAGTGTAAGCATGGAAGTGAACTCTTCACTCATCATGATGGCAAATGGAATAACAAAAGCAATGTGTAAAGAATCATTTTCCCTACCGATGATTGAAGAGTTCACTAAAAACGAAATGCATTGGTGAAATCTTTTTACTGTCTAATAAACCACAAATTAATAACATCATCTTTCCTTGCCACAACCTCCATTATAATAGAGTGTACATTTTACAAGTGTTTTCTTGCTTTGGTATTTAATTTTTTTGATTGCATTCAAAGTTTCAGCTGTGAGAAGGTACCAACTGGTATCAGTGACTGCTATAAGGGCTTTTAGGGTTTTACAGTTCTAATTTGATTGCAATCCTTCCTTTCAAGAATTCTCCTTAAAATCCCATCTCTGGCTTTTGTTGTATTACTTCAAAATTCCCATCGAGAGTTTCTTTAGAAAATTCACAAACCATTCCAGTGATTCACAACATGTTGATCCCCTTTTGAATCCAGCTTCATAGACAATGTCTCAATTTGTTTCTCAAAGTTTTTCTTCCATAGCTTATGAAATTTACACAGTTGTCCCTCTTCAATCCAGTTTACAAATATAATTGAAAATGAACGTCTTTTCTCAGAACGTTTTCATTTTCTTACCGACCGACAGGTGTGTTACTCAGTAAATCATCATTAGAATATAATTTTTTTTGAAATAATAGTGAGTAAAGTGGGTTTTACTTTTGTTAATTATTTTATGACTCATATGCAATAATGTAAATAATGGTTTTAGTTTTTCATCACACTACAATTTAGAGTTCATTATTTTACTAGATTAGTTGTACGAAAGACCCCTCATTCCTGTAAGCATGCTTATTGACAATGTAATTTTTTTTTTTTTTTTTTTTTTGGATCTATCTGTTGCTTACGCTGATGGGATTGATGCCCCTGCTTCTGTGGCAAATGGTTCTTAAAATGAAAGGAATGCAGGCTTAGATGTAGGGACTTAAACTGGTAGCACCTCTAAATTTTGCTCATGTGCTTCCTTTGTAGTGAAAAATGATTTTGGGTTTTTATCCCCTTTGGAATTGAGGGGAAGTAAGTTGTTGAGGCAATGACATGTGTCCTTCCCACATTTGCAACATGTAATGGAGGTCCTGCTGAAACTATTGTGAATGGGGTGTCTGAATTCCATATTGATCCATACCATGGGATTCTACAAGTGAACAGATTGTTGAGTTTCTTGAGAGGTGCTAGACAGATCCCACTTACTCAACCAAGATCTCTGATGCTGGTTTACAGTGTATCTATGAAACGTAAGTTTAGGGCCAGATTTCATTTTTCATATAATTTTTTCATTTTTCATATGGTTCCATAGATCGCACATGGCCTCATGAGCATGTAAATGAAAAAATTCAATTAAATTCAACTATATACATCCATCCATACAAGTTGATATTGGGAATGGGTCTTTGTAGGTATACATGGCCAATTTATGCTCACAAATTAATGACGTTGTTTGGGGTTTATGGATTTTGGAAGTATGCATCAGAACTTTAAAGATGAGAGACATGCCATTATCTAGAGATGTTTTATAGCATAAAGTATAGAAATTTGGTTAGTGGTGTTATTATACTCGATTTGCGAATATGTCAGTATTATGGTCATTCTTACCTGCTCTGGTTTCTTGATAGGGGACACACTAAGTATGACCCCTTACCTTGAGTTTTCCTTCTGGCTACTCAAAGGTTCTCGAGTACTGATGGGGATAAAACATTGCTTAATAGTGAGAAATTCCACTCTTAATCCCAGAAAAAGATAGGATGATAGAATGAAGTCCCATAAGAATGGTTCCCGATTCCCAAAATGTGTTGGGTCATCCACACTTAGCATTAATAATTTGATTTGTTGATATTTGTTTAAACATGGACCAAAAGGATTTCAAAAAGTATCATAAAATTTTGACTCAAATTCTCAAATATAAATAATTTGTTTGAAAAATGGGAAGTTTTTTTCTTCACAAAACCTGCTACATTCAACAATTATAATCAAACAACATAACTTTATCATTATTATTTAAAACTAAATGTATATTTCATATGCCATGAATTGTATATTTAAGTTTTTTTCTTATATTTAATATTGTAGTTCACTTTTATGTAGTTAATCCTTACATTTACTTTAATACTTATCTTAATAGACTTATCATACATATGGATGTTATATAGATATTGCACCAAATCGAAGGATTCAGTTATTCTCACACCACTTTCAACCAACATAACTTTACCACTATTATTTAAAATTAAATGTATGTGTCATGACTCTCCTTGTATATGTCAAGTTTTTTCTTATATTTATGTCTTACGACGTTTTCTTTGGAGCATGTGGTGCAAATGCTAGTTTGTTTATAAGTGAGAGTGAAATATTTTTACCATTACTCCTTTTAGTTGGATTGCAATATGAATAACAAATAATTAGAGTGAGCCCATTTTTTAGAAAGCTTTAAAGTAAGACAACCGTATATGTATATTTGTTTTTTATTTTGATTATAGCAAAAAAATATTTTTAATTTAAAGAATATTTTATTTTTA